>CM048821.1:52757951-52961174 GCA_026586065.1 Dioscorea zingiberensis
ACTTTGAAGGACCTCTACGCTTTACACTTTCCTCGATTCCCGCTCATTGGCGGGTAGGTTTTCAACCTCGGGGTCCTGAAATCGGAACTCCCCGGCATTTGTTGTAAGAGGCGACGAAGAACTTATCCTCCCAACCATGTATGGAGAACCAGCAAGACCTAAAAGGATTTTGCACCTTACGGCGATGAAGTATTGTACCAACTCACACGACTTTGATGGGACCTCACCGAGAAAAGAAGGCGGAACCACCTAAAATTCGACTCGATCCCAAAGTTTTTGAAGGACTACAACAAAAACACATAACACTGCGCCAAGAATTGGACGTCAGTTAGGTGAGGCACTTTAACTAATGGATACTCTCTAAAATCACGAGAGAATATCTGGGGAAGAGGCAAAGAGATACAAACAAACTAGGGTGTTACGAATAAATGTCAAAACTCACCCTCACTTGAGGGGAGTTTCACTCTCTTTCCAAGGCAGGGAGCCCTAAAGGTGAAGGTAGGAGAATCAGCCAATGAGGAAGCAACTACTGGAATTTGCAGCTAAACCACGTGAGAATTGAAATAAAACTAAAAGCAGAGAATCTACTCGCTTGGCGTCCCTCGATAGACCGTTGTAGAAAAGGGATCTAGTCCTGAAGCCCCATCGCCCCTAACTGATGCAAGAGAAGGATGAGGCCCGTTACCTTAGGAGATCTGAGAATGAGAAGTTAGTAGAAAGGAAAAGAAGCCCTAGAAGCGCGGGGAAGATGAAGAGCCAGTTGAAGGGAAGCCCTGGCACCAAAAACCAAAGTTATATTTCCCCAAGATGTGCCAATGGCTAGGATCACGCCTTTTTTGATTTGCATCAGCGGTTAGCAGAACTTGCTTCAAGCAATAGCGTTCCAAGGGAAGCGGCCCAGCGTGGCCGACCAGCCGAAAAGTCTCATCAATTCACGACCGATAAACACACCCCGTTTGAAAGAAAAACCTCATGCAGATGAAAGGGCGTGGCGAAATTTCGTAGCGGCTGCATTTCAGAGCATAATACTCAAAATAGGCGCATGCTTTACGGAAAATCTGAGTGCGTCAATGATGTCTCCACGAGAACTCCATGTTTTCCTACGAGCAACACCACACGCGTCAATAGAGTACAAGGAAAGGACCAAATCTCCCGGAGCTGCACACTGGTTTCTGAAAGCGCCCTGCGCTCCAATTTCTATTCAAATCTCCCGCCAAAGCGGGTAGCCTTCCAGTTTGAGAGCATCGCCCGAGATGTAAAGAACCTCACCGGGTTGCGGAAGGGGATTAGTGATACCCTCAAGTCTGCAGCAGCGTGCTCGGTTGTCTCACAGCTCTTTTCATCAATGCAACCACGGTCCCAAAAAGGAGCCGCATACATGCAGCCCTTAAGAAAAGTAGAGATGCGTGGGTCCCTTACAGAGAGAAAGGGGACCTATGCATAAAACTACGTTTTTACCCGTCAATATGCGGCGGAGACGAGCGCCAATCCTCGAAGCTCCAATACCACAAAAGTGAGAGGAGGTCCTATAGAGACAAGTAAAAGTTGATTCTAAACTAAAGAGAAAAACTCTGGTGAGAGCGAGGAGTTCCCTAGTCCATCTTCTTCTCTGTAGCCCGACTGCTTCTTGATCGCATTGAAGCCGGGCTGAGGGAACATGAGACCCTCCCTCCCCTTTCAGCGGCAATTTGTTCTTTTTTCCTATTTCCGGTGGAATAGGGTCTCCCGGAAGACACCTTCAAAGCCTACTTCCTAACTAAAGAGGAGGCATTCAGGTTAACTAGTGTTGTGATCCATCCCAAGGATGACCCGAGTTTTACTGGTTAACATATTCCATATTTAAAATTAATTTAATAATATAAAAACAAGCATATATACATGCTTTGCACGAGAAATAAAATCTTTATTTTAAAAAATATTAATATTTTGAGAGAAATTTTATATCTTAATATGTGTTTATATTTGTGTATATACACAGAAATTTCAATATTTACTATTTTTTAAAAATAATATTTTATTATTAAATTATAATTTTATTCTAGTCATTTCTTGATAGTAAAATTAGGAATGAAATACAAACAACAACAACAACAACAAAAACAAAGCCTTAATCCTAGATATACTAGATGGCAATTGATTGATAGGCTACTTGGATTCCCAATCTCGTATCGCTCATCCAAAGTAGTAGATCCAGGCTTCGATATCTAAATCACGTAGGTCCTTACACGCTGCACAATACTTTCTCTCCAAGTAATCTTGAGGCCTATCTCTATTTTTTACTAACGCTTTTTATTCTTAAAATATCAACGATTTTCGAATCAGCGGAAGCCTTTGCAGGGGTCTACATGTGGCTTTAATGTCCAGCACATGCTTAAATGCGCTTCTCTTATTTTATCTTCAATTGAATTTTTACAGCATTAGCATTTATACATCGGATGAATCATTCATTTCTAAATCTTATCCAATCTTGTATGACCACTCATCCACTTTATGTCATCCTTTTTCTTGGCACAAATACTTATAAATATGTTATGTTGAGCTTTGGTTTGTCCGACACTCGCTTAAAACAAGTATTATAGCATTGGTTGGTCCTAGCGTGTGGATTCTATAGAACTTTCGCTTACTTTGTTAGGCGTCTTCTTATCACATAACACACGGTACGCTGGCACTTCTCCATTTCAATCAATGCTTGTTTTGATACTATGGGTTTATATTTTCACATCTATTAGCCCTTTATCATGGAAAATGGAACCTAGATTAACTTAAAATGGTTACACTTGGAAGGCACTACCACCCCACATTTAGGTTTCACATTTTCCCTCCAGTCTCTCCATATTGTCTTACTTCTACGTGAAGCCCATAAAACCTCTACTTTCAAGAGTGTTTCTCCATAGTTCTAACTTCCGATTATATCTCCATTTTGGTCTCATCAATTAGGACAATATCAGCCAAATGTGAAACAATGGCATCATGTGGGATACCTGATTTTTGGATACAGCTAAGGTTAAGCTCATCCAATGTTATTAGAGTAAACAAGGTATTGGTTTAGGCCGATCCACTTGATTGGTAACAGATCACTTGTTAGAGGAAACTCCTCCACATCTCGTCCTATTGTTCTCGTACTTGTAACTACTCCTTTGTCCATATCTTTAATAACATTTATATATTTTAACCACCCAGATATCTTTTTTTTTTTCTCTAATACCTACCCGAAGGACTTGTCTCGATACTCTATCATATGGCACTTTCTCTAGGTCCACAAATGAAAATCATGTGGAGATGTAAAACTTTCTTACCTCTATATATAGATCTCCATCAATTGGCTCCTTTAACAAAAAAATATATATATATATATAACTTTATATTTGTAGAGTCTACGCGGTATAAAGAAGCCAAATTGGTTTCTACAGAAATGTCTTTGTATTATCCCTGAGTTGATACTCTATTACCCTCTCCCAAAGTTTTATCGTGTGGCTCATTAACTTAATATTACAGTAGTTATTTCAATTTTGAATTTCCCCTTTATTCTTATTTATGAGAACCAAAATGTTTTTTCTTCCATCGTTGACATCTTTTCAAAATTAGAATGAAATAGTGATGATTAAATAATATTTTTATAAAAATTTTAATTAAATATAATATATATATATATATATATATATATATATATATATATATATATATATATTTTGTTGAGGGCTAAATAACGGGTCCACTCAAAATAATTAATGAAGCATACCCAACTTTCAATGTTTGTGCCCCCACACCAAATGAAGCACATAATTTTAATTTACAACAAAATAAATTATTTAGAGACCATGTGAGAAATTGATCTTTAATTTTTTTCCATCAATTAAAATAGTGCAAAATTAAATCCAACTCATTGTGGGGGTAGACCACCCCACACAACCCGACAGAACATGCTGACCAATGTTTGTGAAACACATCACTTGAAGTATTAATTGTCAATATATTCTTAATACTTAATGATGATTAATTAGTAGAAACAACTTAGTCAATTTTCTCTAATTAAGCTTCAAAGATTAGCATTGATTTTGCTTGTCATCCATCCTATTCTTTGTACCAGTTAGGTTTGGCGGCGTGCATCATCACTGTATTTCTTTGTAGTTTTTTTCCATGTTTTTAAAATTTAAATCAAGATTAATAAATTAAAGTTATTATAATCTCCCACAATTAAGAGTTCATGTAATCTAAAATTATGTTCGATTGCTTAAATTTTTTTAGTTTTATTGATAAATTTCAATTAAATTTATTGTATGAGCTTTCCCTCTTAGAATTCAGTAAGTTTTTTCGGTTTAATTGAATCTTGTATGAGTAATTTAAAAATTATCTACTAATTTGTATGGAAGTTCCATTTAAAAAAATGTTCTAAAGCTGATCTAATTAATTTGGGTCCAAAACAAAGTTGTGATTATTGTCATTTTACTTATCACTTCATTCCAAGGGATAAAACAAGAAGCACACAAGGGAAGGGAAGGGAAGGGATTAAGAGAGGGTTGGCTTCTTTGTAAGCACCTCCATCTTTTGTTTCATTCTTCATGAATCTCAATGTAGGACCACAAAAGATTGAACTTAAGTGGCTTAATTAATAATTAAATCACATCAACAAACAAACAAGAGATGGTGCATCCTAATGAGGTGAAAAAAACAACAAAGTAGTGTTTGTATTCTATGCTCTTTGTTCTTGTTTTATGGAGTACAAGAAAATAGTAAACATTTGTCCTATCTCATGAAACCCTAATTATTTTTTTTATCAAAAGCATTTGCATGATATTTATAAAAAATTTATAAAAAAAGCATTTGTTTGATAATTTACTTGACTAACAATTATAAACACGCATAATGTTTTCTTCATGTCTTCAATTTTAAAAGATGATTAGAAGACTTTATGTCAGTGATCAAATATCACTTGATCACTTACTCTTAGTTCTAAATGAATGGTGCTAGCAATAGATAAACTCCTCCAAGATGGTTGGTGGTGAGGTGGTCATAGTTTTATCCATAGAATAAACAATATAATATATGATTTCACTGTCCATGATTAATCTAAAACAAGATTGTAAGTATATAAGTTGGTCATGGTTCAAAACTTTTAAAATAATAATAATTATAATGTTTTTTGGTATACCTATACCATTCTCAAGCACAAGTGTCATTTTTTTTAAAAAAATATATTAGAATCATATATGTGATTTCAATACATGGTTGGCTTATCTACTCAGGTGTGTCATCCTCAAAAGCCTCGTCATTTGTGGACTATATTGGATCCCTTCGGCTAAAGGCCGAGATTTTTTTACCAAAGACTTGACCGCCACTAGTTTTGGCCTCTTAGATGCATGTGTAATTGTTAAAGATTTAAAATATTTAATTCATCATACGATAATGAGTATTTTATTCATTAACACAAAATATAACTTTTTCCATATTATTATAGAAAATCTTACATTAAGTAAAGGGTATTTTTGGGTATTACACTATATTAGGGTTATATTTTCCTTTATATTATTATATTCTTGTAAACTTTGTTATTATGAGAATATAGTTAACAACAACGGCGGCGGTGGATATAGCCCTATTTTGGGGTGAACGACAAAAAATCTCTGTGTGATCTCTTGTTTGATTCTTTCTATTGTTTTTTTTCTCTTACGATCTCCAGGAATCATGTATGATTCCTATCAGAAAAATAGTTTAAAGAGTTATTTGGTAAAAAATTTAGAGTGTATAGTTTGTATGAAATAAATGAATTTTCGTTTTGAAATTTACAAGTTTCTCTCTATCAAGGAATAGTTATTATTATTATATAGAAAAATTATTACTGTGAATATCTTCATTTCCTATAAAAAAAGATTTTTATATAATATAGAGAAAATTGTTTGTATACGACTCAAAACTATCTTAATTGCTAATTGCGTATATGTCTATAGGAAAACTATAATTACGTATATGTCTAAATTTCTCATTTGATTGCATATTGAAATCTATGAACCGTTGTCAACCTAAAGGTCTAACGATGGTTAAAAATAAACTACACAACATAAGTACCTCTTATATCCCTAAAAGGCATTTCAATTATTTTAAATTTCATATTTTTTATAAATATATTTGTACATTTATAGTCCAATAAATTTTTCAAAGATATATTTACAAAAAATATAATAGTCTTCTCACAATACTACAATTGCTAGCAAATGGCTAAACCTAACTGATTACATACGCAATGAAATGAGAAACCTAAAGGTATATCTGCAGTTGTTATTATTATTTTTTTTTTTTCCAAAACATATAGCCAATATCAATATTTTCTAGAGATATATCTAGAAAAATAACCCTATACTATATTAGCTTGCATCCTAAATGAAATATGAGATACTGTTAGCCGAAAAACAGGTTGTGTTGGGAGTTGATTCCGGTCTAGGCTAACTGATGATGTCTTCTACGGTCGAAGGACATGTCGAGGGTGTCTTATCAAAGTTTTCATCTGAATAGGGGACACAATAACCACTGTAAGAGAAGGAAGTGCTTGGATGCCCAAATCCAGATCCGACTGTCAAGTCATCCTGGAGATCGTCGGGGAAGATGAGTAGACGGAGAGTGAGATGAATTCCCAGTTCAAAGTGAGCTTACCCTCCCCATTCGTGGTTTTCATCCTTTTGTGTTATTGGACCTCCTTGGGATCTAGACCCTGTCCAATCACCTGTTATCGTCATATCGGTTATCATGAAAGATGGTGTACGAATAATCCTTTGGTCTCTGAGGTGATAGTGACCTTACCTTGCTATTGGGTGGCATGGTGGCTTCTCTTGGGTTCCGTGCGACCTTAATGGGGCACATGGGTATGCCGACAAGTGTATGGTGAGATTTGGAATTATCACTCCCCAAAAAAAAATTCCCAAGGTCTTACGATCTCAAGCCCCATGCCTAGTTGGACGGTGGCACATCATCGAGATAACCGAGATATGAGTCGATGAGAAATTTTCCGAAACACAAACCTTGGCGCCTTCTCGAGGCAATGGGATGACAAAGCGGGGCTTTAGCGATAACCAAAGATCTTAGGGACTCGTTAGAGGTGATGATGGCGTTGCACTATTGGCTTGTTTAGTCAAAACATGATGTCAATGGGAAGGAGAAAAGCCGGCCAAAAATGACAGAATGATGCAGACGACGTGGGATGGAGAGCGTGTCCGCTTCGGGCACTATGTAGCATTTATGAACGGGTATACCTCCTCACTTCTTGAAGCCTTTCGTCTGACGGCGCACAAAGGTGCGTGGTAGCCATTGGGGTAATGATGGGGCCCACCGCGTGTCCGCACGTTTTCACAAAGGCATCATTAGGAGATGGATCTCTGCTTAGTTGAAGCGAATTTTGGTGAAGAATCTCTATCATTCCTATGACTCGAAGGATATTTAAATTTGGTTCGGCTAGGGTTTCCCCTTCACTTCTATTCGTTCACTTCTCGAGGCTCCTAAGGGTTCTAGGGTCCCCCCTTCCCTTCGTCGTTCTTTGCCTATATTCCCAAAGGTAATGGTTGGTCCTTCCTTAGTTAATAGGACGTAGGAGGCCGAAGTCGGGCCTCTCTCCGTCGTGCTGGAAGATTCTGGCATAAACTTTATTAGTAGTTCCTTCTCCTTCGATGAGCTTTGTAGAGTAACCAGATGTTATTTCCTTATTGATTCACCTTCCTTCGAGAAAGCAAATTCTCCTCCCGACGGTGAGATACCAATTTATTTGGATGCCCTAACCGTCGGTCTCAAACTTCCTATCTTGTTTATTTTCTAGGAGATCCTAGAATATCATAAGTTGTGTTACCCAATTAGTTCCTAACTCTTGGCGAGTTTTGAGGGATTTCGTCATGGTTTTCCGACATTTTGGGTACCAACCGACGCCGTTCGTTGGTTCCGACTCCTATTCTCCCTTAGATCTCATTTGTCCCCAGGCTGGTACTACTTTGCCACGAGGGGCGGTAAATCCTTTTTAGGTCCCGGCTTGTCCTCTATTCATGACTAGAAGGACAAGTTCTTCTTTTATTTCATATATGAGTGCCCTTGGAGGGTACTGACTTCTTGCGGAACCCTGAGGCTTCAAACCTTGCTTGAAACCAAGGAATCGCTAGAGGAGAAAGCTCAATTAGAAGTTCTTCGAGATTTCCCTAAGATTCCCCTTGACAGACTGATCACCTTGGATAGACTCCGAGATCATTGTTTCTTCTTAGCACTGGGTAGGAAATCTTGTATTTCATGATCAGAATTGCGCTAGGTGGTGTACTAGCAATTGCTTTGTACTTGCAGGTTCCAGGATGGATCTCGACGAACTAATGGGTTCTCTCATTTCTCAAGCCGAGGTCGCTCCCCCGAGTTCCTGGAAAAAGAAGATGAATAAGACGACTGGTGGGCCTTCAAAGAAGAGGGAGGCCGGGAACTAATCCACCTGAAGAAGAAAGCCAGGGAAACTCCCCCTGCTTCTCCAAGGGCTGGCTCACCTCTTGAAGTGGAGGAGCTGGCATCCGACTTAGTGCCTTACTCCCCGGCAGTCTGGCGATAGTAGCATCACTCGCTAAGGAAAATGAGGATGGGGGTGGCCGATGGATGCTCCTAGCAAACTCCCCGATTTCCAAGATTCATGACCCCCAGTAGGCACACGAGAGGCTTTCATGCTAAAAAGGAGGCAGAGAGGTGGACCGCAGATGGAGAATTTGAGATCTCAGATTCTTGGGATGAAGGGAATAGGGAGGGCAGTTCCTGAGGTGATGAGCGGGAGCCTTCAACCGTAGCGGGACTACCACCCTCCAAGGGCCCTGGGAGTGTGTCTTAGAGTTCTCATTTGATGCCGCAATCGCCTCCAAGGCATTAGAGGCCACGCGCTTCCCCACCTTCGAGACAAAACTTATGGATTTGGCGAAGGAGGAGTTGGCTGATCACCTTTCTTGCTTCAGCTTAACAGTACGTCACTCTTTATCTCATGTTGTGGCACTTTATTTATACATGCCCTTATCATCTTTTCCATTGTATCCTATTATAAGTCGGCTTCTTCTTGGATTATATCGCAAGGCGCCTTCGGAAGGAGATAGTCAAGGGGAACCACCGGTTGCGAGTTATTGGAGAAGCTTCGAGGCCGAGATCACTAATTCAAGAGCTTCTGAGCATGACCTTCAAGTAGCCTTGAATTCTTTTTGAGTTGGATAAGGAGCATAACAAGCCTTGAGTGGGATAGGACCTCCGCGACATTGGCCTCCTCGAAGAAGTTAGTCCACGAGCTACGTGCAAAGCTAACGTTTCTCATTTCACATCTATCCTCATCGTCTTTATGTAACTATCTTTGTATATCAAGCGATTTTGCTAACTTATGAAATGAACTTTGTTACCTTTCTTCAATTGTTTTGCCTACCTAAGTCGTTTGAATCTTCTTTTTCCTTTCCTTCGTTACCGAGATGTTGTGTACGCTTCGATTGGTGAAATGTTGAGTTGAGGCCGATACCATAGAAGGGATGTCGAGGCGAGGCCACTCCGTAGAAGGGAAGTCGAGTCGAGGCCACTACTATGAAAGGAATGTAGAGTCGAGGCCATGTCGCAGGAGGAAAGCCAAGTTGAGGCCACTCTCATGGAAGGGATACCGAGTCGAGGATGTGGAAAGCCGAGTCAAGGCCATTCCCGTGAAAGGGATGCCAAGTCGAGGCCGTTCTGCAGGAGGGAAGCCGAGTCAAGGCCACTCCCGTGCAATGAATGCCGATTTGAGGCCATTCCCATCAAAGAGGCGGGGAATCGAGGCAAAGCACTGTGGCATTGGCCGCCAAGATTCAATACGAAAAGGGTGGCTTGCTATGAGGCCCATTAAGTTGAGGCAAAGCTCACACGAAATTGCCAAATTCGGAGACTAAAGTGAGCACCAAGGCTCGACCCTCGTAGAAAAGGGACTAATTAGAAAAGTTACGAGTTTCAAGAACTCGGCCAGTAGTATGAAGGGGCTTTGTTGGGAAGGAACAAGCTCGGAAGCTCGACCCTTATAGAAAAAGGGACTTTGGAAAAAATAGACTCCTAGAAAAGACATGAAGCAAAAATATATAATTCATTGATAGTATGGCTTGAGATGTTCAAAATGGAAAGATCAGTAAAGCCTTTGTCCATCCATGTCAGCGAGGTAGTAGGTCCCTGGACTGACGACCTCTTTTAGCACATACGTTCCCTCCCAATTTGGAGTCAGCAACCTAACTCTTCTCATGTTCTCATGGAACATATTTCTCTTTAATACCAGGTCTCCGGGTTGGAAGATAACTTGTTTGAATTTTGAATTGTAGAACTTCCAGACCCTTTGTTGGTAAGCGGAAGCCTCGGTAGTAGTGGTGTCTCTCTTCTCTTCGAGGGAGATCCATCTTGGCTCTCGTGAGCCTCTCATCGTTTTCTCTTGGTTGAACTCAGTGCGAGGTGTGTGTAGGTAGCCTTATCTCTATCGTGATAAACCTTCACACCAATCGTCCAATTTGAAGGGGTTTCTCCCGTGGGTGTTCGGCTTGTGTTACGATATGCCCATAGAGTGTTGTGGAGCTCATCCACCCAACTAGATTCAGCCTACATCACTCAAGTCTTCAACCCTTGTAGGATAGTCTGAGTGGTGACTTCCACCTAACCATTAGCCTGAGAGTTTGTTACGGATGTTCGCCTGGCGTTAATCCCCAATTCAGTACAAAAGTCTTTGAAGCCCCAACTATCAAATTGGCGGCCGTTGTCGGTAATAATGGAAACTAGTATCCGAAATTCAAATACAATTAACTTGAAGATGAAATTATGACACGCCCACTCGGTAATTTTCCCCAAAGACTCGGACTCTACCCATTTGGTGAAGTAATCAATGGCGACGATAGTGAACTTCTACTGCCGAATTGCCACTGAAAATGGGCCTAGGATGTCTACTCCCTATAGTGCAAAGGGCCTCGGGCTAATGATAGGAGTGAAATTTGGACATCCTGTCATTGGATCTTGGAATGGTGATGACAGAATTCCACACTTCTCGATTGAGTATGATTACATCCTTGGACAAAGTCGACCCAAGAGTACCCTTGCCTTAGGATCACTTGTGTCTAAGGGCCCACTCAATGACGTTATCTCCACAAATTTCTTCATGTGTTTCTGGAGAACATATTTTGCTTCAAAAGGGCAAAAGAATCTTAGATATGGCCGCATACACGACCTCTTGTAAAAGTTCTCTCCTAGGAGGATATATATTCAAGCAGATTTGAAAGTCACCTTCTAGGCCTCCTTAGGATAAGCTAGCAAAATACCATCTCCGAAAATATTGTAGGGATGGGGTCCATCAAACTAGGCTCTACACGGATCTCTTGCACCTCTTTTCTTGAGAAAAATCAATACTTTGTCACCTAAGTAATCGGAGGTTGTGAGGCGTGTTGGTATCTGGAGTCGATGACGACGAACTTGAGAGCCGACAAAAGAATCGGGTTGCCTCATTGCCTACGCTGAGGGACCTTTACAATGGAAAATGTCGAACCCCAATGTGTACCTCATCAACAATTGCCATGTACCTGGCCATATTTTCACCCCCGAGCTTCAAACTCTCTAGTCCGATTAGCACACCTAGGCCAGAGTTTGGAGTCGGTGTGGACTTGTTGTTGTTTACGAGCGTCAAGACCTCGGCTAATTGTAGACCGACAATCAGCGCTTCATATTACGCCCTCATTTTTACGTTGTCTTGAACACAAAATTGAGTGCGATTAAGGTCTTCCATCCCGATGGTGAGGTGTAGGACAAGGCTAGCTCCCGACCCCTTCTACATTTACGAAACCCATTATGCTATCTAGATTCCGTAAGTCGGTAGGCGGGTGACCGTCTCACCGCCTTCTTGAATTTTAAGCGGCGTGATCCTCTGATGGTGACCATCTTGACAATGAAGTCAGCTAAGACCTGGGCTTTCACTGTTGTCCGAGTTTTGTAGTCGATGTCATGCTCCCTGAGTTCGATCGCCCATTTCACTAGCCTTCCAGATGTTTCTGGCCGATGCTGTATTTGCTTTAGGCTAGCTTCTCAACAGGAAAATATCTAAATTCAGGGTCTGTCAACACCTTACTGGTGTAATAGATGGGCTTTTGAGCACTTCCTTCTTCTTGGAGAAGTACCAAACTGATCACAAAAGGTGTTGCCACTAGATATAAGTAAAGTTTGTCTTCATGTTGAGGCTTGACTAGTAGTAGTGGCGGGAAGCATGATGTACGCTTTTAGTTGTTTGAAGGCCTCTTCACATTCCTTAGTCCACTTAATCTTTGGTGCCTTTCATAGGGCCTAAAAAGAAGGGTAGGTTCCTTTCTCCCGACTTGTATATGTACATCGCAGAGGCTGCTAAGTGCCCATTCAATATTTGGACTTCTTTTGATAGTCTTCGAGGAGCTCATCCCCAAAATCAACCTGAGCTTTCTCCGGGTTGGCCTCTAATGCCACGCAAGGTGACCATGAAGCCCAAAATTTACGAGCACCAAACTCACGAAGGCACACTTCTCAGTTATAAGGCACATCCTGAGCTTCGAAGAGCACGGGAAGGTTTGTAGATCATTAATATGTTGAATTACGCCCTTTTAATCTTCACCAGGGGATATTGTCGCATATGCCTTGACATTCCTCCCAAAAGTACATCTCTAGAAATTGGCCCTGTATTTTTTGAGGGCAGAAAGGCATTTCTTTGTAATAATATGTAACTTTGGCCATGATGAAGGAAGTCTTCTCCTCGTTAGATCTCGCTATCTTGACTTGGTTATACCCAGAGAAGGCATCCAAAAAACTTAACATCACGTGACCCGAGGTAGCGTTGATGAGTTCATCAATTAAAGGGAGATGGTAGTAGTCCTAATGGCAAGCTTTATTCAAGTCGGTGAAGTCAATACACATTCGCCATTTTCCCCCACTCAAGATAATGGACTTCTCTAATAAAAACTGCACTAAGGAGTTTCTCGACTTCTTCATCTGCAGCCTGCTATCGCTCTGGAGCAAAATATCGTCACTTCTGGATCATAGGCTTAGTTGTAGGGTTGGTGTTGAGGCGATGCTGAATAACACTCCGGCCCACCCTAAGCATGTCTTCAGAGGACCAGGCAATGTCACTATTACTCCGTAGACATCATATCATTTCCTCCCGAGGCATAGGCATGAGTTCTGACACAATATGCCCCATCTTCTCGAGTAAGTCCTCGGGTAAAGGGATCTTCATTAAGTCTTCAACCGACGTCACTTGCTCTATTAGCTTCTCGGCTTCAAATCTGTCTTCCACTGTCAATATCTCCAAAGTTATGCGCTTAAGAAGGGCAACATAACACTGTTGCAGGTTGATCTTCCCTTAGTTATCTATAACCATTCTCATTGGGAAACTTCATAAGAAGGTGGTATGTGGAGATGATCGCCTTCAAGGCATCTAACGTCGATCTCCCCAGGATGACATTATAGCTGGAGGAACACCGGACGACCAAGAAGTCGGCTGAGACAGTCTTCTGGCGCGGGATACTTCCTACAATCAAAGGGAGTATGACTATTCCTCACGGGTTGTATGCTGCGACTTCCCGAGCCCGACCAGCGGGGTCCTCACATAATTGAGAACACGGGAGATAAGGTCTATCCGCTCATAAGCATTAGAAAATATAGCGTCTACGAATTTCCGCTATCGACGCAGCACTCTTTTTACTTCCGAGTCCACTATGATCATGGTGACAACCAACGCATGCGTCATGGGGATGGGCGGTTTTGTATGAGATCCTCATCAGAGAGAAAAAAGATGGAAAGGCAGAGCCTTGGACTTTTTCTTTGATGGTTCCACCCGGGCCGTCATGCGGGCATGTGACATCCGGGCTGTCACGATATTGCCCCACCTTTAGGTCCTCCCACTATGCTTCAAGGCAGATGGACCTTCCTCCATCAGGTCACACTTGAGAAATTGGTAGAGTTGCCCTTTATGTACTTGATCCTCTATCTCATCCTTCAGGTAACGCTACTCCTTGGTGTCGTGGCCGTGTTCTTAATAGAAAGAGCAGTATCTACTTCAAGCTTTCCGACTTGAGGGGTTCTTGGACTTGGTAGGATACCTCAGGATCCTCTGGCTCTGCACCTGCATGGGCAAAGTTCCAATATCTTACCTATTCCTCTACCCTGTTGGCGTCCCGAGATCATGAGAGACCTAGGCCCTTTTCTGGTTTGGGAGGCAGCCTCTGGGGTTCTCTTGATGTTTTCTCTCATTCGACCGCCTCTCTTTCTTACTCTCGTTCCATTCGTGTTGGATCTCCTCCACGTTGATATACTTCTCAGCACGCGCGAGGAGCTCGTAGAGATCTTCTGGTTAGTTCTTGGCCAGGGAAAACTTGAATGGTGCGTCATGCAGGGATTCCATGAGTGCCATGACGACAATGGACTGGTTGGGCCTCGGGATGGTGTGAGTTTCTTGGGTGAATTGGTGTACATACCTGCAGAGGCTTTCTCCTTCCTGCTGGTACATGCTCATCAGGGTAGTAGAGGTCTTCTTCTGCCTCTTTTTACTGAAAAAATGACTAGTGAAAAGGTCTGCCAACTCCTCAAATGAGGTGACGGTGTTAGTGCGGAGGCCCTTGAACCATACCAATCTTTGCCGCGTAATGTAATGTTACTGTGAAGAGCCGACACATCAAGGCATCTGAAGATGCATCCACAAGAATTAGGTTCTTGAAAGCTCCCAAATAGTCATTTGGATCCGTCGTACCATCATATGTTTCTATAGAGGGAGCTTTGTGCCCTCGGGGAAGATGTACCTCCATGATTTCTCGCACAAAGGGGGAGGAAGGACACCGACTGCCCCTGGAGTCCTCCCTCTGGGAGTTTTTTCTTCTTGAGTCCTCCCTTCTTTCCTGAGGAGAGGCATCATGTCAAGATAACGACAAGGTCTTCGATGGCCGCCGAGGTGGCAGTGATCCGGATCTGCTTGCTTCCAGAGTGACCCTACTTTTTCCCTTTTCTAACCTCCTGTCAGATCTCCCAGTGCGGGCATCCGACCTCTGCCTCCCTCCCGAGTATTCTGGAGGGGGATATTGGGGTGTTGATGTTTGTGAAACCTGCTTCTCTATCCTCAGCAAGGCTTGTGTTAGCACCTCCATCTTCTGCTCGAGGGAGAGATAGCGTGCCTCCTGAAGGTTGGCTTTCGGGTAATGATCATGCTCAGGGTTTGCCGTCTCCCGAATGTTGGGATCCTCAAATGGCGCTGGTGCTCTGTTGATCCCTTGGACTTGACTATGTATTGTTCTCCTCATGGTGTACACAACTTCTTGTTCAAATGTCCCACATATGACACCAATCTTTTAGCTGAAAAATTGGTTGTGCTTGGAGTTGATTCTGGTCAAGGCTAACTGATGATGTCTTCTACGGTCGAAGGACGTGTCAAGGGTGTCTTCTCAGAGTGTTCACTTGAAAAAGGGACACGAGAACCACTTCAAGAGGGGGAGGGCCTAGATGCCCAAATCCCTCTCTGATGGTTAAGTTAGCCGAGAGATCGCCGGAGAAGATGAGTGGAGGGAGAGTGAGATGAATTCCCAGTTCAAAGTGAGCTTATCGTCCCCATTCGAGGTCTTCCTCCTTTTGTGCTGTTGGACCTCCTTGGGATCTGGGCCCTGTCCCATCACATGTTGTCATAGTGTAGATTATCATGAGAGATGGTGTGCGAACAACCCTTTGGTCACTGAGGTGATAGTGACCTTATCCTGCTATGGGGTGGCATAACGGCTCCTCTTGCGTTTATACGGCATTAATGGGGTGCGTGGGTATGCCGACACGTTAATGGTGAGATTTTTGTGTGGGGGGGGGGGGGCATCAAGATACAATATAGATAGACGTATGAATCAAATGGGAAAATAATGGACCATATGAGGAGAAAGGAATAGGTTACGTTCCCAAGAGAAATGATGTGTTTGTTGCAAATTATCCAAGACACTAACCTTCTCTTATATTCTTGATTTGATACAGCACATCTGTCTAAAAAGTTGAGGTTACAAAAGATCCAGAACCTACTCAAAAGAAGCCTATATTTTACAATGAACACTATCCGGGAGACTAGGGGTAATGAGGCTCAAAAAAGAGAATCATGGTCTAGAAGGCGAATGGTACAATGCATACCTTTTTTTTCCATTATAATCACATGAGTGTTTGTATCACAAAAGTTTGCCAATTATCATAAATAAATATAGTTTTTTTTTAAAACAAAGAAAATTATTATTTGATAAACAAAGATGAACTAATACAACATAAATAAATAAATATTGGAATATATATACAGATGAAGTAGTGGGTGTGGTGAGGTGGGCAAAAAGAATCCTGGTTAATCCAAGCAAGAGCAGACAAAACTGAGTCCAGAAGAGCAAAAAGAAAGAAACCATATCCAGCATTGCCAAGCAGCCTTTTCTTTTTACACTCCTCATCACACCTTCAAATAATAATGCTAGCTGATTCCTTTCTTCCTTCCAATTTCCTTTCCTTTCCTTCCTCCCAATCCTCATCTCTTCCTTCACCACTTCATCACCTCTCTTAATTTCCCTCCCATCTCTATCTCTCACCAGCCCAGTCTTCAGACAAAACCCATCAGCTAAAACCCTAGCACCTACCTACCTATCTATATATCTATATATCTATATATCTACAGCTCTCCCTTTGATTTTACACTATCAAGTGCTTCTCATGAGCTGCTGCTTCTTCTTCTTCTTCTTCTTCTTCTTCTTCTTATACTTAAGTCTCATGGGGTAGCACTAGTAGTAGTGTTCTTGGAAAACCCTAACTTAGACTTTTCCTTCTTCAACACACATATAAATCATTATTTTAGTGTTGTTATTTTATCATTTTATGTTAAGAAAAGGCCTTCTTTTCCCCTATAAATCCTCCACCATCACCTCATTCCTCCTGGCCCCTCATCTCTCCCTTTCTACTGGCTACTACTCTCTTGATCTCTCATCCATCTCTCTCTCTTTATCTTCCCCTTCTTTTGGTCTTTCTAGTGCCTATATGACTACTGCCTACCATCAAAAGAAAGAAAAGATAAAAGGAGGTGTAGTGTAGTGTAGTGTAGTGAAGAAAGAGATCATGAAGATGATGGTGAAAGAAAGACAGGTGAAATGGGTTGTGCCTGGCTCCCTGTATGCCACACATATAGTCCAATCTATTCTCAGCTTGGCTACTGTGAGTGGCGTGCGAGGAGCCAAGCATTCAACCTTCTCTCTCTCTCTCCCTCTCTCCCTGATCTCTCTTGTGTTCATGTTATGTCTCTTTCTCTCATGCTTCAAGGGCTTTTTGAAGCCACACATGATTTCTTTTCTTTTCTTTTCTTTTCTTTTCTTTTCTGTTTGTTGTGATGATCTTATAGTTTCAGTGTTTGTGCATGATGTATGTTGTTTCTTAGCATTAAGTTCATATGGATTCTCCAAAGTGCAGTGTCAGGATCTCTCTCAAACCATGAAAGAAGTTGCTAGCTCTCCCTCTCACCATCTCTTTCTCCTTTTTTCTCTGACAGAAACATGCATTTCCAAATCTATCCATGTCTATTCAAATTGCTTGATGAAGTAGTCCAAAAACCATCTTCTCTTTGATCTGCACATATCTAATCATCTGCCATGCTTCATGTGTTGCCTGTCAGTATGTATGCAGTAATATATATGCATGCTGTTCTTTTAATTAATTTGTGACTAGTATTTCATGTGATTCTTTTCTCATTTCTGATTGCAACTTCTAAAGAATGAGAATGAGTAGAATTGTTTTTCCAGTAGTGTTTCTCATTGGAAAGTGGAAAAAGTGCAAGACTATGCGGTAGTACTCACTTAGTGATCATCAGCATGAAAAGAAGACATTTGATTAATTTACTAAAGTTTTGCTTTCTTTGATGATAAATATATATATAGAGACACATCATGATGATGATGATGAAGATGAGAGCATGCTTTCAAGGTTTCCAAGAAGGAGAAGAAGGGCTCCATTTTCTCTCAAAGCAAAGCACCCCAACACCCGGACCTTGAAAACTCCACACCACCAACACTACTTTTCTTTTTCCTTTTTTTCCTATCTCTTTGAAAAGAATAGCACAATGTGATTCGATTCGATTCAATTCAATTCTTTGTTTTTATATTGTTTGTATAAAATTAAAAATTCAAGAAAATGGAATGATTTTTATTACATGAATGAATGAAGGTGTTAATTAGTTATAAAATATAGATTTTTAATTGAAAAGCAGATTAAAGCTTTAATAAATCTGAAACACGTTTTGGAAAAAGTGCATTGAAAGTAATAATAAATAAAATAAAAGATATATAAAGAGGAGGTAAAGGGTAGAAGAAGATCAGACCACGTGAGGCACGGGTGACAAGACTCACGTCGTTGTCCCAAAATACCCCTACCCTAACATCAATATCACGAAGATATCCTTATTCCCGTGTGACACTGGACAGTGGCACTACAGTAATTAACGAGAAAACGATGTTCTAAAACCGATGGACTCCACGTGGATCGCATCCCAATCCATCCATTCATTCAATTTTTATTATAATCATATATATAAAAAACCCTTCAAATTATCTTTTTTTTATTAAAATTAATGGTAAATATAAGATTATAATTTAAGTGAAAATATATTTTTTGTTTAAATTATAATAAATTAATCTAAAAGGTAATTAATTATACACAATACCAAAGTTTGAAAACTTCCTTGTGTTTTTAAGTTAAATGTATATGAGATCACTCATATTGCAAAATTTTGTGTGCTTGATTTCAAACATATATTTTCAGGATGGTAAATTTTTAAAAAACTAATAATTTGTGAAATATATATATATATATATATATATACTTTTTTCTTCTCCCATGGGCTTACCAGGTTATTTGTTTCCTTCTAAATGTGAAATTGAAGCCAAATACAGGAAAGAACATGGATCCTTAAATCGGATTTACTACAAATGATCCAAAATGAATACCTGATCATAGAATAAGTGCACCACCAATACAGGAAGGAATACAACTCTTTAAACCTGGACCACTCAAACTAGAGAGAACCTAACAACTAAGCACCCTCAAGCAGCACATTATGAGGCGGGACGAGCACTTTTTAAAGTAGATGGCGGCCTCATATGCCTACATACAACCAAGTTCTGGAAGATCTCATGTCCTCCAAATTAAGGTCAAATATTTTACATAGCCAGCATGAGATGACAAAATGATAACCCTACAAAATCAACAAAAAAAATAGAAAGCGAAAAGTACTATGTGCTACTTGTGCGATAGGCAAAATAAAACAATGACACACCTACTAATGCAATGCCCATATATAATCCACATATGGGAGCATTTTTGTCACATGTTCGGTCTACGGGGACTACCTAGACAAATTGAGAATATATGGGGCATCAGATCCTTCTCCAATCAAGTGGAAATGTATTCTAGGTTGAGTTGGAACCTGGTGGTAATAGCAATCACCTGGAGTGTATGGATGGAAAGAAACAAGAGATGTTTCCAAGATAAACACTTTGTTTTCAAGAAACTTTTTAATTTCCTCATACTTTTTTGGTTTGATGCAATTCACAACTCCAAAAGGTCAAAACTGCTGCATGTGGAATCAATTGCCAAACAAAGTCTGGAGTTCATAAGAGAAAAATAATAGGAACAATAGCAATGCTTGTCGATCGCAAACTTCAAGGACGACGAGGCCCCGACATGAACGCAACCCTACAGAGTGGAAATGGCATATACTACTACTATAATAAGGCTTAGTTGTAACCTTTCTTTTGAATAAATAATACATTAATTTCAAATTTTAAAAACTAAATTTTGAATAGATAATTATGGTTTTACTAAAACAAGCTAGTTTTCCAATTACATTTTTTAAGAAATTATTTGTAAACCCCACAAAACTATGCTAATTGCGTATATATCTTTAGGAAAACTATAATTACAGTATATGATAAATTTCCAATTTGATTGAGTATATACTCCATTATTAAAATGGTTGTCATCCCCAAAAGCTTTAACTATGATTAAATGTAAACCAAGAACAAGAAAATATCTCTCATATCTTTGAGAAACATTTCAGTTATTTTTCAGGACCATATTTATAAATTTATAGTCAAATAAATTTGTTAACAGATGATTAAACACTTGATATTAACCCCTGGGTATACAAACAACAAAACAAGAAACCTAGGGTTATACCCACAAATATAATTTTTCCAAGATATATACTCAATATATACAAACAACAAGAGTAAAAAAAAAAAAAAATCCTATTCTGATAACATTCTTGAAAGTTGTCATGTTTGTCAAAGTGAATTATTTTCATTAATTATTAAGGATACCATACCATGTAACCATGGTCCATGATGCCATTGGTTTGATAATATAATATTATTATACTGAATGGAATGAGTGAACTAGTGTAACTTGGTACTTTGAAGTTTGAAAAAGAAATAATAATAAAGGATAGCCTCAAAAGCATTCACAGATGGGATTGGATTGTGTGGGCAAATGGCAAAGTAGTATAGCAAGCAGTCTGCAGGTCTAACCTTTATAGATACACTGATTAAGATTCTCCCAGCAAACTCTTTTCCTATTTTTCTCTCTTTCCAATTTCCATCCTTCTGTCACTCACTGTTGCTTTTTGCCCTCCCCTCCATCCATGATTCCATGCTGCATGCTGGTTTTCAACTTTGCAAGCAGCACAGACCACATAATATGCAATCCATATCAAACTCCAACCAAGAGAATTTTGATATTCTGACAACAGAGTCAAAGAGTTTAATATAATAAGTAGACTCACTCACTCACTCACTCACTCACTCACTATCCTGCAGATCAATGTACTGAACAAATAAAGAGAGAGAGAGAAAGGAACCAAGTAGAAGAACAAGAGTCCAAAGCATGAAGAGACAACAGGAGTACGGGGAAGAAGGTTTTTGACAGCGTTAATGAGTGAGAAAAGAAGTGAACCGGCATGGAGATGTGCGAGCCAAAGTAGGCATATTCAGAGAGAAAAAGCTAATACAAACCTGCTGCACAAAAGCAGGAAAAGACAATTGCCACTTGTACCAACTCATATGCACACACTATTATTCAATCTGCAAACACTGTTTTCATTTTGAACATTGTTAAGCACAAGTTCAATAATTTCTAATTCTAATTCATTCTATCAAAAATACAATCAATACATTTGGTTTGCATAGTTGCATGCTCATATATATATATATATACACACACTCAAGTCCACAGAAAAAGAAAAAAAAAAAATTTGTGTTTCTGTTGATCACTCACTCTCGTTCACTTATTGCGGTGAAGGTGTAGGAAACATAAGTGGTAGTATCTAATGACATTGGTGAAGTTGCCATTTCAGAAGACATGGAGGATGTGTTTGTATCGTCAGTCTTCTTCGGGTTTCTGAAGTTCATAAGGTCGGAAATTAGACCAGGTTTCGTGATTTTCTCTACGTCAACATCCTTGTCACTGGTTAGCATCAGGACTACCTTAGACATTGAAGGCCGGAGATTGAAGTCATCTTGCGTGCAAAGCAGACCAACTTTCAAGAACCTGCAAGCCTCCTCAATATCCAAATCATCATTTATGTTAAGATCAATAATTTCTTGTAACTCGCTGCGCTCATAGAGGGACCACACCTGCAAAATGAGGATATGAATCACAAGAAAATCCCAGAGTTCTATAGTGGCAACGATTTTTTTACTGTTTAGTAGACAATGATCGACATAGTTTTATCATTTGCTATCCAAATAAGGAAGAATGCAGCATAGCATGTTTTTCATTGGCTACCCCACAACTTGAAGAGGTGAAATGATATGAATATTACTTGGACAATTAGACAGTTTTCAACATAACACTGGTTACAGAAACTCCAACACCTCTCAACATGCATATTATGTGAATCACAGCACATTCTTATAAGGTTGATCTGTCGTCTTTTCAAAAAATTATTAGATGAACAAACTCTATTTAACAGAACATGAAGGAATGTAAAAATAATCGGTGTATAGAGGAAAAAACAAAGGATAAAAAAGTCAAAAGAGGACTATTGACTTCATATTCAAATTATAAAAAGCATAAACAAGAGAGCAAACATGAGGTTCAAGTAAAAACAATTGACTAACCCTGTCAAGAAGAAACCGCTGAGCAAATGGTAACCTGAAAAAGAGAATTAAGCATTTGGTTTAGTAAGAGATTTAAATAACTCCACTGACAAGAAATATAATCTTTGTAAATTAACCTTGTATTTGTATTGCATCTGCCACTAACTATTTCTAAGAGAAGAACACCGAAGCTGTACACATCTGACTTCCATGTCACCTGCCCACGGACTGCGTACTCAGGTGCCAAGTATCCCCTATATGGGAAAACAAACAGAAACAATAGGAGAGCAAGACAGCAATGTCAATAGCAAATTCATCTCAGTGTCCCATCCAACAGCACATGTGAAGCAGGGTCTCCACACTGTTTGCAAGTAGGTTTTAATACTGCTAATAATAATAAGCCAACAAACTCACATTGTTCCTGCAACTCGAGTGCTAACATGGGTTACATTTTCCGGGACAAGCTTTGCTAAACCAAAATCTGAGATTTTGGGAGTAAGATCCTTATCAAGTAGAATATTACTTGCTTTGATATCCCGATGAACAATCTGTGGTTGCACTTCCTCATGAAGGAATGCAAGCCCACGAGCAACACCAGCACAGATCTTTGCTCGCGTCTTCCAGCTGAACTGGATACAACTCTGATTCTTACCTGAGAGCATTGAAGAAGGAAAAGCGAGATACTGTCAGATGTATGAAGAGAACATGAAAACAGCGAATCGGGTAAACATGTATATGCTATATTGGGAGCAATAATCATACCGAGAAGAGTTTGTGCAAGGCTATTGTTCTCAAGGTAACCATAGACCAGGATTCTGTTATTTCGTTCCACACAGCAACCATACAACCTGACAAGGTTCTCATGCACTATATCAGATATCACATTGAGCTCGGTCAAGAACTCCTTTACTCCTTGCCTTGAGTCAGAGGAGAGAACCTTTATAGCAACTTTTGTTCCATCTCTGAGCCTCCCCTGTGCCCGTCAACACAAACAAAATGAAAATCCGCTTTCATAATTATAGAAATTATAATTTAGAGTTTAAGCAAGTTACCTTATAGACAGAACCATAACCACCCTCACCAACCTTGTTGTGAGGACTGAAATCTTCGGTGGCAATTCTCAGCTCGTTATATGTGTAGATTTTTACATTTTCAATGCCAGAAACATCTACAATCAAAATAAATCTAATCAATACTATATCAAGGATGACAGTTGATATAAATACCAGACATAATATACTCAAGATGATGGAAAATAATAATACAAGATACCTTCGTCGTCACCTTGAACTGATAGATTCCTCCGTTTCTTGCCCTTTCTAAATATATGAGAAAAACACTTCATTTCCGAACCACAGCTTAACCTCTCTCTCTCTCTCTCAGGGTGACTGGAAGGAATCAGGGAACCCCTGCAAAAATTGAAGCATGGGATAGAGGCAAAACATATCAATGACTTCATACAACCAGAAGTCAACCAAATACATGAGTAACATCTCAAAAGTTAACATAAATAGATCATTCAACTCAGCAGAAACTCTTTGCCAAGCATTATAGAATTATCAATCTTTTGAATAAGAGATTATATCTAGAACCACACCCATCATGGAAACAGATTATAACCTGAAATTTCTGTATTCCCTTTTCCTGATCATACCCCAAAACAAAACCAAACAATTCCATGAAACAAGTACTAGAAATAAAAGCTCTCTCCCTCAAAAACAAAAAAGATTTCTCCTTTTTCTCCCAGAAACCTCAAACTCCCCAAAAGGAATCAACTTTCATACAAAAATCCACACATTTCCACCAACCAAACAACAAATCATGAACTGAAAGGCTAAATAACCCCCAATTAATCGTCAGCTGACAGCTCAAGGTCCACCATTTTCAAACAATTCCACAAAAGAACAAACAAAAAACCTCAAATAAATATCAGTGCAACAACAGCAGCAAGATGAGCAACCAAAACACAAAGCAATGGCGCAAGTAAAGAAGAAAAAGCAAAACACTCACAATAATAAGGATATACCGAAAGAGAAGGGAAATTAAGCACAGTTCAAGGCGGCGCCAGAGGATGAGAAGAAAACGAATAGGGAACGAAAGGACGAGCATTAGGCGCTAGTCAAGAGGAAAAGATATATATAGAGAGAGAGAGATATAAAGAAGAGGCTGGGAAGCTGGGCCGCGCGCCCGGACGTTGACTAGGAAAGCGGACAAGAAGCTGAATGCGCGCCGCTCTAGATCGACAGAGTTGGTCCGAGTCAAACTGTTGACTCGGACCAACTCGGTTTAATTTTCTTTTTTTTTTTTTAAACTTATAAATCAAAAAAAGTTCTCAACCATAAGTAGTTATTTATTTTATATTTTAAATAACAAGGTTGGAGGGAGAAAATAAGTTGGTATTTTTTTTTAATTTAAATTTTTACAATACCTGTCTATTTTTTTTATATTTTAGAGATTTTTAAATTAATATGTAAAATTAAGGATCTGTTTGAATTGGCTGCCTTGTGGAAAAAGATTTTTTTTTTTTAGTTTGATAGAATAACTTATTTTATAAAAAATTTTAGAGTAAATTAGGCTTTCTGATTATTTTTGTGTTTTGGATATATTAATTCAGAAGTGTTTTTATAGTTGAGAAGTTATGAATGTTTATTTCTAATTTTTTTTAGTGAAAAATTACTAAATTATATATTCAATAAATAATAATAATAAATTTATTATTAGTATTATAATAATTTTAACTATTATTATTATTATTTTCATGTGTTATTTGTGACAAGCAAAAAAAGGTGAAAAAACTTTTTTATCTCCCAAACTTTTAACTTATAAAAACAAAACAAAACAAAACAAAAATCACTTTTTGGCTTCCTAGAAGTCAATCCAAACGCGTGGCAAGTTTCATTAAAAATTAAGTTTCAAAAGAAAATTGAAAAAAAAGGAGAGTTTATAATCCTACTTAAAAAATTGTATATATATAACACATTTCACACATGGTAAAATTGTTCAAATTATCATAACGTGTTTAAATTTTAGACGTTGTTTTTTTATTACTTAACCCCAAAAAAACTCATAATGCTATGTTTTTTTTTAAAAAAAAATAGATAAACCATATTGATTCATGGCTTATTAAATAAGGTTTTTGGTTGAACATTTGGTATAAGTAGTTTTTGGTTCATAGTGAAACTGAAAAATATTAGCATATATAAATATATATGCGAAGGAGTGGGAAGTATCCTCCCGCATGCTAGTTCTCGTCACAATTAATATGTACTCTTGCGGAAGAATGCTTCAGAGTATTTAGACTTTTCGAAGAATATTGTATGTCATATAGATAGATGCATACAAGTTGGAATAGGATTTGTAGCATGAATATGTAAAAACTAGTCTTTTAGACACTTTCAACTAATAGAATACATAACTGTTAAGAAAAGCTATTGGTCTCACATTTTTTACTATTTTGTTATTTATTTTTAAGGGCATGCAACCAAAACTTTTGTAATGGTGTAACCGTGTAAATGCATTTATTAATTTGGAAATTTTATAATGGTTTAGGTGGAAAATTACACAACAGCGCGTGTGGGTCCACCAGTTTGAGCTTTGGTTGATTCATTCACGTGCTCGTGTGTATATATATATGGCACGCGCAGCCGAGTAGGGACATGCATGATTGCTTAGTCAAGTTAAGACTAATACGTGGTAATTGAACTCATAAATTTTAAAGACTTCTAATTCGGAGTGCTAGACTTCTAACTCCCAAACTAGAAGAAGAAGAAAAAAAAAAAAAACAAGTAATTTTTATTTCAAGAAATATCATCCTAAAATGTGAAATATAATAATAAAAACAAGTACTTTTTGTTAGAAGTAATTGAAGTATGAAAAAATATTTTCTTTTTATTCAAAATTTAAACGGGTTGTTTGACTTGTCCGAAAGTGATATTTTAGAAAAGTGGATTGGAAGTGTCAATTTCCCGAAGTGATTGAAGTGACTGTAAAGTTAGACTTATGATGTTGTTTTAAATATAAGTGATGACTGTTGAAATTGTTCATTTTCTTTTCATTTCGGATGTTCTTATTGGTGAAAGTGGGGTTGAAGTGAGACTAAAATGGGTTAAAGTGACTTGTTACACCAAGGTTACAATCCGCACATTTAGACCCAAAATCAACTTAAATGGGTTGAAGTGGGACTTCCGCCTAAAAGAACACCCGTAATGACAGAAGTGGGCCATTTTCCCACTTCCGCCACTCACTTACCCTTAAAACAATGCCTAAAGTATAATTATTTGTATCAAATGAGTTAAATAATTAATTTAATGATTAGCTTTCATCTATAATTAAAAATTGTTTTTTATTTACTATTTGTCAAGTAATAAAAAAAGGAAAGTGTGAATTATAATTTCTCGAAATACTCTAATTTTATGTGAATTATAATTGGTAGATACTTTAGTAGCGATATTGAAAAATCTCCTCTTGAATTGGTGTGCTTGGTTGTAGAATTTTGAATTTTTTTTTTTATATGTAGCAACATTGATTTTTCTTTTCTTACACCTCATTAAATAGCATTTAAGAACTTGATAATGATGCTATTGAGATTGTTTCCCTTTGAACAAGTCTCGGTGAATTTTTTTCATTAATCCTTTAAATTATTTTTGTTTTTAAAAACTCTAAACTTTGCTTTTCTCAAAAATAAAAAATAAAGGTTTAATTTTGTTTCACCAAAATACACATTTAGTGAGAAAATTGTTGTAAAAATGTAAAATGATAAAAAATCTCTATTTACAAATATTTAAATTACACAAAATATTATTTTAGAAAATAAATCATTAAAAATATAATTCATTTGACAATACAGAACTTATTTTTTATTTTTTTGGTAGAATACCTAAATTAGTCCCTCTACTTTTCACTCTCTACCCTTTTAGTCCCTCTACTCAAAATTGGCAGAAAATGGTCCCCCTACTTTTAAAAAAAATTGAAATCAGTCCAAAATCTTACGGACGTCAATCTTGCCGTTTATTGTCGCTGATATGGCTTTTTTTATAATAAAATATTACTAAAAAATATAAAATATTCTCTCATCTTTTCCTCACTATTCTCTCTTTCTCCCCCTCCCTCACCTTCCACACGAACTCCACCTGGTGGCTTTTTATCCTCCCGGTCTTCATCTCCTCCGACTGCTCCTCGGCCAACGCGCACCTCCTCTCCATCCTCATTGCCTTCATATCAATCATCGTCCTCTCATCGGCGTTCTAGCGTTCTGCCCCGGCGGCCCGGCGGAACGGCCGCTCCAGGCGCAGCACCACCGCCATCCGCGGCCCTCGCGGCCATAATTCATTGGAATCTCTCAACAAACACTACACAAACTCAAACCCATTCATTCTTCCGACCTTCTCATGCATCAACGTGCACCCCATCCCATGCAAACATGGTTACGAGTCTTGCACGTAGAGGCATGCACGTTTCTCATAACCAACTCCACATCTTTTTGCTAGGAAACAACACCACCACCACCATGGCTATTTCTCTCATATGGAGAATATCTCCATCGCTCTTGCACGAATTGCACTTCCTTGGTAGTTTTTCAATTAGAACTTCATGAGGAACTATTATTAAGTTAGATTTTTACAGAAAAATCATCCAGAAAATATTAATACATGTCTCTTTAATACACCAACTATCTCACACGTGGTTGAAGTGATTGACTTACCTGGGATGTGCCATTGAAGAGCTCTGCAGAGCTTTTAAATGGCAACAATGAACACATGCTTGCAAATATAATTACTTCAGGCCATGAGAGGGGTGGCAGAGTGGAGGCCAGAAAGGTAGGCGAGGGAGCTGCGGGGGAGGCAGTGGGGCCGCGCCTGGAGCAGCCGTTCGCTCACACTGGGCCGCCGGGGCAGAACGCTAGAACGCCGATGAGAGGACTATGATTGATATGAAGGCAATGAGGATGAAGAGGAGGTCTTGGCGTTGGCAAGGAGGCGGTCGGGAGGAGATGAAGACAGGAGGGTAAAAAGCCACCGTGTGGAGTCCAAGATGCGGAAGGTTGAGTAGGCGACCATGTTCTCTGGTGAAAGCTCTTAGATACAGTCGGAGAGGGAGGGGGAGAGAGAGAGAATAGTGAGGAAAAGATGAGAGAATATTTTATATTTTTTAATAATATTTTATTATGAAAAAAAGCCATATCAGCATCAATAAACGGCAAGATTGACGTTCGTAAGAGTTTGGACTGATTTCAATTTTTTTTAAAAGTAGGGGGACCATTTTCTGTTAATTTTGAGCAGAGGGACCAAAAGGGTAGAGAGAAAAGTAGAGGGACTAATTTTGATATTCTACCTATTTTTTTTTAAGAAACAGTAGGTTTGTTATTTTATACTTTTATGAAGTATGAAAATTTTAAAGGTTGCTTGAAAAAAAAATTAAAAGTTAAGTAACTCTTTTGTAATCAAAATACAAAAGCATCTCAATTTTTTTTCATAAATATAAAAACAACCTTCCTTTCAAATAAAAAATCTTTATACCAATTCCTACTCTTCTTCCTAATTTCAGTTTCCCTTAAAATAACCTGTTCTATTTCTCTTGCTTTTTTTTTGAATGGTGGATAAATCATATTTATTGAGATGAAGATTGTCCTTTGATGGACTGAGTTACATGTATCCCGATCATGGTTGGATCGGGTGAATTACATGGGCAGGAGTGGGGGTCCACGGGGGTGGTCCTGACATCCATGTGCTTGCGTGGCCTCATCCTCAAAGTCTGAGTTGGTATCTGGTGGTCTTTGTTGTCCCGCAAGGTCTCGCGTGGTTTTCAGGCTCCAGATGCGATCATGGGCTCCAAAGTTGTTCGTAGTTTTGTCTTTTGGTTTTGGTGCGCCGTGTCAAACCATGAAAGTATAAGGTAGTCAATGCTTCGGAGCAACTGTCTGTAAACACGTTGTTTAGACTGAAAGCATCTCCTATTGCGTTCCATCCATATACTCCATGTGATTGCCATTACCATCAAATGCCATCCCATTTGAAGCTCTCGGTCCATGTGGTTGGCCACTGTGTCATCCCCCCAGAGATCTTGTATCCTGGTAGGGAGACGACTAGATGCAAAAAGGTTGCAGTAGTGATCCCATATATGTCTTACGTACGCGCACTGTAGGAGGAGATGGTCCGTTGTTTCCTCGGTGTCGTCGTAAATATAGCAGTTCCTGCGTTCCTCGTTTCATTGTCTCTTAGCCAGGTTTTGCAGTGTGAGGATTTTGTCATCCCATGCTAACCAAGAAAAGAGTTTGATTTTGGTAGGGCATTGTGTTTTCCAGAATGTATATGGTATCGGACATCTCATCCCCTTGTCGCTCTTGAATTGGTATAGTGATTTGACACTGAACTGGCCATTCGAGGTTAGTTCCCATTTCCTTTGGTCCGGTTCTTGGGTGGGATTGTTGAGTAGGCATTGAGTCACCTGGTCGTAGTACTCATTCATCTGTGTCGTCAAAGGTCCCGGTTTGACTAGGGAGCCCCCTGTTTGTGCCCTTTGGCGCGCCTCCGCGACAATGAGGTCCTCTTCAACAATCAGCTCATGCAGCTCATGGAATAGGTTGTGGGGAGCCCGATTCTCTATCCATCTTTCGTACCACCAGTTGGTGGTTTATCCATTACCCACCTTAACCATCATATTAGCCATGGTTATGCCTCTCTGTTCCATCACCCCCTTCCAGAAGTATGAGGAGTTTCTTGGGGTCTTAAGTTGTGGTCTTATTGCGCCGTATGGGAGTAGTTGTGCGTTATAATGTTGCCACAGATGCTGGCTTCTCCGTTGAGTAGTCTCCACTACCATTTGTCGAGCAGCGCGTCGTTTAGGTGTCGGAGGTTGAGTATTCCCCAACCTCCTTGTTCCTTTGGGCGGCATAGGCGCTCCGGCCAGTTCACCAAACGGTAGGCGTTTTTGGTTTGGTCGGCTCCTCTCCACATGAAGTCCTGTCGAATCCCTTCTATATCTTTGGCTACCCACTCCCGGAGTTTGTAGATTGCCATCCAAGAGGTTTGGAAATGATCAAGTAGTACAGAGTTGAGCAAAGGTGTGAGTCAATTCCCGTTGATAGTAGTCGATCTTTCCAGCCGTTGAGTTTGTTTTTTTATCTTAGCAATGATTTGTATCCAATCTTCCTTTCTTAGTATGGAGCCCGATATGCTTAGGCCCATGTATTGAACTGGGAGCTGGGCCAGGTTACAGTTCATCGTTCGTACAAGTGCTTGGGGGTCATGACTTCTGGTCCTGATTGGGATGATCGCACTCTTATTGAAGTTGACTTTGATACTAGAGAGGCTTTTGTAGAGATGGAATAAGAGTTTCAGCACATTGAGATGGATTTGTCCCCCCGTGCAAAAAACCAGTAAGTCGTCGGCATATAGGAGGGATGTGATTTCGTCGTCTCCGGCTAGGTCCATATCGAATTCCGTGGAATAGATTGACCTCAATTGCTTTGGTTAGCATGGCGGTGAAGACGTCTGTCACAATGTCTTACATAGCCTGTAGGGGAGCCGTTGATGAGGAATGATGATTTTGAGGAGAATAGGATGGTTCTTATCCAATTTCTCCATTTTGGACCGAATCCCCGTGCATGCATTGCTTCTAGTAGGAATTCCCAGTCAACGCTGTCAAAGGCCTTTTCGAAGTCCACCTTTATTAGTGCACCATTTTCGCGCCCTTGCTTTAATTTGTGTATCAGCTCCTCCGCGGCTACGATGTTATCTTATATATATGCAGCGTTCTTTGATGAAGGTTGTTTGGTTTTCGTGCACCAGTTTCGCCATAACAATTTGTAGCCGATTTGCCATCACCTTGGTGATGATTTTCATGGAGCAATTGAGGAGGCTGATCAGACAGAATTCACCAATGGTCGTTGTTGTCTCCTTCTTGGGGATCAAGACAATGTGTGCCCAATTAATGCGTTCTAAGTTTGCCCTCTCTTGGTGTAGCTCCTTGAAGATCTACTTCAAGTCTTCCTTGATGAACTCCCACCCTTGTTGGTAGAATGTCATCTCTAATCCATCTGGACCTGGGGACTTATCGGCACTCAGTTCCTTGATTGCTAGGTGGATCTCTTCCTCCGTGAAAGGAGCTTCCAGGTGGTCAAGTTCCACCCTTTCTCTGGTTTGGAAGAGAGTTGACTAGTTGGTGGTTAATCTCTGAGTGCATGCAGTTCTGAAGAGTGTTCTATAGTGCTTCTGAATTTTTGTGGCTATCTCTGATATTTGGGTTATTTCTCGCCCATTGTGTTGTAGCTTTCTGATCCAGTTCCTGCTCTTGCGTTGCTTTGTTACAACATGGAAGAACTTGGTGTTTTTGTCACCTTCCTTTAGCCAAGTTATCCGGGAGCGTTTTGTCGCCATAGAGCTTCTTCCCGAGAGATAATTTCTCATACTCTCTTTGTTGGGAGTTGTATTGGTGTTCTTCCTCTTGGGTTAGCGGTCTGCATTTTGAGGTGGTGTCCGCTGTTTTGATTTGGTTCATTAGATCCGTCTTCCTGGCGGTCATTCGTTCGTTCTCTTCTTTGCTCCATTGCCTAAGGGTGTCTCGTAGGTGTGATATTTTTTTGGAAAGGATATATGTCCCATGTCCTTGGTATGTGCATTCCGTCCACCAACCTTTTATTTGCTCCCAGAGGTTTTCCTTTGCTGCCCATGCCCTATTGAAGCGGAAGGGGTGGGCCTTCCGCTCGTGTTCTCCGCATTCGAGGCAGATTGGTACGTGATCCGATCATATACATGGTACAGTTTTCTGCCATATTCATGGATTTTCAACTGCCCATTCTGTCGATACGAGGAATCGATCCAGTCGAGCAAATGTTGGGGTTTCTCTGTTGTTTGTCCAAGTATATTATCGTCCTCGGAGTGGTGGGTCCAGTAGCTGTAATTCGTGTATGACGTCGTTGAAGTCCTGCTGCTTTCTCTAGTTGTGTAGGTTGGTGCTTCTTTCCTCTCTACTTCTGGTTGAGTTAAAATCGCCTCCCACAATCCAGGGTCCTCCCCATAGATGGCGTATGCTCCGCAACTCATCCCAGAATAGTTGCTTGCGAGCCCGCTCGCGTGGTCCATACACCGTGGTGCACATCCATTCCCTGTTGGTTGCTTTATCTAGGAAGCTTGTTGTGATTGTGAATGTCCCTGTATGGCTGGAGATTAGTGTTTGTTCCGACTCCTTCCAGCCAATACAGCAGCCACCCCTGGTGTTCTCAGATGGAAGTATGAGGTGGCCGGTGTGTGTGGTGCCCCCAATTAATCTCCATATACTCTGGTTCATCATGTCGAGTTTTGTCTCTTGTAGATGGAAAACATCGACATTTTGGTTTTGTAGATAGTCCCTGACTAGGAAGCGTTTCTTCCTTTTTCCTAGTCCCCTTACGTTCCATGTGATTAGCTTCATAAGATAACTTAGTGTGGCCGTTGTTTTGGGGGGAGGGGGAGCCAGTTGCTTCCGGCCCCTTTCCTTCCACAATGCCAAGGCAGAAAGATTGTTGTTGCATTCTCCTGGCCTTCTAAGTCAATTCCAACCTTTTTCCCTGTGTCAATGATTCTCTGATCCGGCCAATCCACTAGTGTTAAGGGAACAGTGGTGAGGGAGGATGTGTTCTCTGCTTCTTCATATGTTGGGGGCTTTTCTTTGCCTGTTTGTTTTCTTGTTCTAGGGTTACCTCTGAAGGGTTTTGTTTTCGAGGTCTTCCCTGGGGTCTTTTGGTTATGGTCAGTGTTGGTGTGTTTTTTGGATGGTGGCTGCTAGTATGTTGAGTTAGGGCTTGGGGGTCCAAGATAGGTTGATCATTGGTGTGTAATGAGGTTTGTGCTCTTGTTGTGACGCCTGTGTTGTGCTTTTGGGTTTTGTTGTGTTGGGTTTTTTTGTTTGTGTTTGTTTGGTATGAGGTTCCATGCCTCGTCTGAGATGAGGTTTCATGTTCCTTTTATGTATCTGATTGCCACATTGCTCATGTTTAGCCCAATGTTTGTTCCAAGGTTTAGTAAGTATTTTGGTGTTTGAGAGGGGTGGTAAACTGGAAATTGCCCTGGCGGGCTATTCATTTCATTCATGAGTTGGGTGTTTGGGTTGACATTTGGCGACATATTTGGCTGGTTTTGGGTTATGGTTGGGTTAGCACTTGGCCCTGATTTGGTACATAGATGACCATTTGACCCATGTGTTCTTGGGCTACATTCATGGTGTTATCATCTGGTTCTTTAGTGGGCTGCATTTTTGGTGGGCTTTGGGCCAACCTATCTGCGCTTTCGATTTGAGCACCAGAGGGGTGTCCCTTTTGCTTATGTGTCAGGCTCCCATTTGCCAGGTTGAAGCTGTGTGTGTCCTCGTTAGCGGTCGGCTTCGTGGTCCCTCTTTTGACGCGCTTCCAGCTCCCACAAAGCGACCCACCATCCCCTTCTACAGTTCCACGTCGTCTTCCACGTGGAGCACCTGCTTGGGCGAAACGCGTCCCGTGGCGCCTCGTACGGCAGCGACGCTGCTCGTCTCTTCGCCGTCATGCACTGTGGCAGGGGTCACCCCATCCGGCGCCCTAGTACGGCGGTCCGGAGGGGGACGTGTATGGTTTGTCCGGTCTGAGTCGAGTGTTTCCGTCGGTTCTCTGATGTAGATCCCAAGCTTCCTTTTTTCGGTGATCGCTACGCCTTCCATCGCCCGCTATGACCGGCTTCCCTTTCTCCTCTCGCCGCTCTTCGCTTATGGCCGCTTCCGCAAGTAGGTTGATTTCTTGTTTGGGCTATGGTTTTGTCTATGCTTGCCGGTGTTGTTTCCCAGTCTTCTTCCGGCGGCCCCACGGTAGAGGATCCTGGCCTGGCTCCATGATAACTCTGAATGGGTGTCTTCGGGTGCCGATGCTGCAGTGGATGGTGCTGGGGAGGCATCGTCCCCTTCTCACTCGAAGGGCAACCCGAAAAACCGCCGATCGGCGACCACAGTTGCCATCAGTGTGGATGAGCTCACCGATCGGTTTGAGCATTGTCTATACCGTCTCACGACAGCGGCAGAAGATCAGGAGCCGTTCGATTGTCACCCATCGAGCCTCTCCCTCAACTTTTTCGGGTAGCTGCTGATCGTAAGGCCCACTTCAAGGCAGTGCATTTAGGTGAATTCCGGTAGATCAACCTCCCCATGAGCCTCCATTTGTCGCGCTTTCGATAACGATGGGTAGGCAACTAGAAAGATGCCATCGCTGTATGCCTCCATCTCCCAGTTCCAGGCGTCGTCTTCGATCTCCACTAAGACCGCTGCCAGTTTCCGGCGGTCCACGAAACCTTCCTTTATTTTCTTGATGGTGATCAGGGTATGGCTCTTAAGTTCCTCCTTGCCCTGTAGCATCTCATTGTCCAACGCCAGGGAGATGAAGTGGACTTCATCATCGTCTTAGTCTTCGTTCTTTTTTTGCTCCAGCGGTGGTGTTGGTGATGCCGGTTTGCACGTCTTTTCAGGGGGGTTTTGTGTTGTTACTGCTTCGCCAACTCCCGGCGAAGGTGTCTGTATCTTTTGTTCCTTTGTTAGTTCCTTGTGGCGAGGTTCCGCCCTCCCTCTCCGGCATTTCGACTGCCGATGACCTACCTCTCAACACGCACAACATGTCGGAGCGCGTCTACACTCAGCGGCTTTGTGGCCCTGTTGTAGATATTGTCCGCATACCTCTATCCTCCAAGAGGCTGTCTGGATTGTTGGTGGGGAGCGGCGGTGTGATCCGTGCAGGTCAAGGCTCCGGCGAGGTCTGTGCGCTGCGTTGCTTTCCTTCCTTCGTTTTTCGGTGACCTTTTCCCATCCCACCTCGTCGGAGTGTGATGGTGAGGGTGCTCGTGGGGTTGAGTGTGTTCTCTGGTGCCGGTCTCCGGCGAGTGCGTTGGCGTACGTCACGCCTTCCCGCCGGGGGCTCATCCGTTCCTCCGTTCGTCAGTGATCGTGAGCCCTTTGTTTAGGTTGCGCAGGTGGTCGGCTGAGGGCCTAGGTGCTTCTCCTTGGTTCCCCCTGGGTGTGGCGTCGTCTCCATGCCTTTGTTATCCTGGTTGGTGTCGCCGCAGTCGTAGTCGCCGTCTTCTCCGCCGTGGCGCCGCCCGAGAGCACTCAGTTTCGTAGAACCTCTTTTTATAACTTTCTCTTGCTTTTAGACAGTAAAAACGCTTCATTTTTTTTCAAGTAAAAACTGTTTGGTAAATAAAAGTTATTTATGCCCTATATTAGCTATATTAAAATATTTTTTATTATATGGCTTAATTAATCATTTTGATTAAAATGTCCCAATATATTTGATTTGTGGACTCATATATAAGATTGAACCCGATCTATTTAGTGTATCAATTTCAATTATCAACAAAGTTTGAGTTGGATAAGGATCGGGAATCGGATAGAAATTCTTGTCCTCTCTCCACTCTCTAAAGGAAGACCTTATTATGGATCGACAACAACCAAATGAAATTATGTTGCAGATTATTCATATTAAATAGATTATGGTTTTACGATATACAATTTATAAAACAAGATTCAGTGTAAAGTGTATTGCATAATAATATTCAGGTGTGTTTATATACAATATTTAAATAGAGATCATACCTACAGATTCAACATGATAATTTAAATAAAATCACAATTAATTTTTGGGATAAGTAGCATTTATGTTTTTAAAGAATAAAAAACATTGTTCATTCATTGAAGAGTAAAACGATACATATGGTACAAAGATATGACCCTCCAATGGATCTGGCACACCATGGGTATGCTACCTTTAGGGGATGTTGTGGTGGTTCTTCTCATGTGAACGCTAGGTTACTCTTAACGATAGATTCCATTGCGATCATCTTTGGCTTTTGTACGCATGAGTTGCATCACACCGAAAGAGTACTAGTAGGAACTCGATATCATGAATTATTTTTTATGTAAACATATTGTTTGTCATGAAAACATCTTTTATTTCACTCCAACCACACATTCCAGGCTATCACTATAAGAAAAGTGTAGCATCACAAACGAAAATTTTCGTACATTATTTTTTCCGTTGGTGAAAGTAATATCACCGATGGAATCTATAAAGGATTTCCAACGGCTTGGATTTGGCACTGTTGAACATAGTAGCAATAGAATATTATATTATCACTAACGGAATATGCCGTCGGTGATTGTTTCCGTCAGAAAGTCGTCAGGAAAAAACATGAAAACGAGGGCTAAAAAATATTGTCAAATCAACGACGAACTTTCGGCCGCAATTCTGTTAGTGAAAAGTATTACTTTTTTAGATTGAAACTACATTGTCCTATATTAGGGACGAAATTATATATTGTTAGCAACGGATTTTTTGCTATATTATTATTATTATTATTATTATTATTATTATTATTATTATTATTATAAAATACTTAACTTTTCCAGATATATTAAAAATCTTGAATTTTACCTATTTTTTTTCAAATTATAAACAAAATTAAAGCTATTAGTTTTTAACGAAAACGTAAATATTCAAAAAAATTTAAATTTATTCTTTGTATCCTATAATTGAGCTAAGTTTGAACCTTTAATTTTCCAATTGAATCACGTACTGGCAATTAAATTAGTTATTATACAAAACTTTTTTAATCAACCTTCATTTGTTTATTCCACTTAATAAGGGAAAAATACTTATTATTTAAATTAATCTTTAATAATTATTAAAAATCAAAATTAATATTTCTTGAAAGCTATATAAAATAGTATATTTAATCATTTCTTATCACCAGTCCACCTATATATTATAATAACAATTCAACACATAATGATTAGTTAATAATAATAATATTAATAATAATAATATTAATAATAATAATAATAATTGATAAGTCCTCTTTCCCTGCCCTTAAATAAACCAGTTTTAATAATAATAATATTAAAATTACTATCAGGGTTTGTTTCATACCATTTAAAATGCAATGAAGGATTTATCTGTTCATCTTGATTTGATGTCAATAATACTCTCTATGTCAGAGGAAAGGCATGACATCTCTAGTTTCGTTATGTTCCCAACAGAATCTATACCTAAATTCCACTTTCATGCAACTTAATACAAGAACAATAGATTCATGCATGCAATGAGCTCAAGTTAGAAGGCCTTAAAGTCCCTCTCACACTCTTCATCTTCTTCTCTTCTAGAACACACCTTGATGGCCTTCACCAAAAACAAGTTACCATTGACCCCCCAATAAAAAAAAAAAAACTAAATACAATTTGTGATTGTTATATAGATATTTTATTTTAAAGTAAAGTATATAAACACATTTTTTAAGTAAAGTTTGATAAACACATTATACTAGGGTGCAAAAATATAATAATCATTCTAGTCCCATAGTAGTTTAAAAATTTAGGTATTTGTCGAATCCATTTTCTCTTGATTCATTAGTCTCTGCCTATGTCTTTTTATTTGTGGAAATATAAGGGTAAAAATCTTGAGAGGTCACCAAACTATGCTCATATTTCACTTTAGATACCGAACTTCAATTTGTATCTTTTTGGTCACCCTACTTCTATTTGATTTCAGCGGAAGGGTAGTCGAGGGAACCGACGGTAATTATCTGGCATGACTGCCGGATTAGCCAAGTGGAGGGTATTGAAATCCTAATTTACAAAAATACTAACTAATTGAACAACATTTGAATCTTGATTTCGAATGTTGTTCACTTTGACTTTGTCAAAATCAAGTTCAAATGTTGTTTTTTTTTTCCAAATATTGCTCAATTAGTTAAGATTTCTGTAAATTAGGATTTTAATACCCTCCACGTGGCTAATCCGGCGACAACGTCAACTAATCCCAATCAGAATCCCTCGGGTACCCTCCTACTGAAATAAAATAGAAGTAGGGTAATCAAAAAGATACAAATTGAAGTTTGGTACCCAAAATTAAATATGAGCATAGTTTGGTAACCTCTCAAGATTTTTACCCGGAAATATAATGCGAACATCTATCTCTTTGTGTAATTATATTATTAAATTATTATCTGCATGTAAGATTTACTTGATGGTTCTCTCTATTTCATGAAGTGAAATGAGTCTGTCTTCCCTTGGCATTTGGACCATGATCTTGTGGACAAGTAATATGCTCATCATGGACTTTGATTATGTTAGCACTAACTATCCATCTAATTCTTGGTATATTTGTTGTTTGATAGTAGATGCGACAAGTTTCCATGAAGGTCTTTGTTTTTTTTTTCCTGATGTTTGTGTCACAGTCCACAATCTTTGATCTTAATTTTAAAATCTTGCCATCTTTTGTTCATTGAAATGAAGAACTTCAAGCTTTTCTTCCGAAATCTTGGCATAAATCATTTTCTAGTGAATCCTTCGTTATATTTCTCTTGCACTGATACATCTTTATTTCAATAAATAATCACACACATATGGTAAAACATGCAAATTATCTAAATTTAGGAGGATATGTAAATAAGTAAGATGCATAAATGTTACACTTTCTTCATTTGGAATCTTAATTACTACATGAACAAGAATTCGGGGGGCTGCTGTGCCTGTTTGCATAGCAGCCCCTACAGTGCCAATTTTGGGGCAGTTATAGCATGTTGGGAGTAAATCCAACCATATGGATGGGAAGATAATGGAAAAATAAGTTAGCACGTCCATTTTCATACAATTTGGTTACCGTTTGGTCCTCCCACTTAACGGTTGAAATTTTATAGTGGGAGGACCAAACGGTAAACAAATTGTATGAAAATGGACATGCTAGTTTATTTTTCCATTATCTTCCCATCCATATGGTTGGATTTACTCCCAACATGTTACAAGTGCCCCAAAATTGGTAATCAGTGAGGCCGGCCGTGCAAAATGTATGTAAGCCCCATATGCCCCTTTACAAAGGCCAATTTGTTAGATTCTAATATGTTCATTTTCATACAATTGATATTCTTAATTGATATGTTAGAATATCAATTGGCACTGTTATGTTAGAATCTAACCTAATGCCCTAAATTTTAAGAATATCAATTAATTCAAATAGCTCCAATCTTTTGTATGTGTCATGTTAGAATCTAAACTAATAGACGACCAAAAAAAAAAGTTATCTAATAATCAACTAATGCTAGGAATATAAAATCTGTTAGATCATGCTCTCTAATCTATCTACTAACAAGGGATTATGGTTACAACTCTAAGTTCATGATTATATTGCTAGAAATTAACAAATATAAGATAAATAAATTACCTAATATGATTTAGCTTTATATAAGATGATGGTGTAATTAAATATAATATAAGTAAGATGTATGAATTTTACACTTTCTTCATTTAAAATCTTAATTACTACATGAACAATGTTATGTTGAGAGTTTAGACTAGCTTAAAATTTAATCTAGGCAATTAATTTAAATAGCTCCAATGTTTTCTCTGTGTCATGTTAGAATCTAAACTAATAGACGACAAAAAAAACTTATCTAATAATCAAGTAAGACTAGTTATATAAAACCTTTAAGATCATGCTCTCTAATCTATCTACTAACAAGGGATGTTTACAACTCTAAGTTCATTCATATATTGCTAGAAATTAACAAATATAGATAAATAAATTACCTAATATGATTTTGCTATATATAATAAGATGGTGTAATTAAATATAATATAAGACTAATGCATGTATTTACACTTTCTTCATTTGGAATCTTAATTACTTCATGAACAATGTTATGTTAATAGTTTAGCCTAGCTTAAAGTTTTTTCTCATAAATTTATTTGAATAGCTCCAATCTTTTGTATGTGTCATGTTAGAATCTAAACTAATAGACGACCAAAAAAAAAAGTTATCTAATAATCAAGTAAGACTAGTTATATAAAACCTTTAAGATCATGCTCTCTAATCTATGGTTACAACTGTAAGTTCATTCATATATTGCTAGAAATTAGCAAATATAGCAATTTACTTGTCCTCATCAAAAGCTGCGTTTGTCGTTATATTCTTGAGCTCTTTTGTTATGTTAGTAGTTGTTTTGCCCTCATCATAATGTTATTAACATTTTCTATCTATCTCTTCTCCCTGATAGAAAAACGACTAACTCTATTTTCCTTCTATAATTCATTTTGAGTATTTTTATTTAATTATGTGTGAATCCATCCATGATTTTATAGATTTAATAGCCATGATACATTTGAAATAGTTGTACAATTTCATGTGCTAAACCACTATTATTTCAATTAAAAGCCACCATGATTTTAAAGTTATAATCACAAATGATAAAGGCCTTGTTTGGATTAGCTTTTTTTGAGCCCAAAAGTGCTTTTTTTATATTAAATTGCCGCTTTCCGGGCTCAAAAAACTTGTTTAGATTAGCTTCTTTAAAAAAGCAAAAGCTCCAAAAAAAGCTCAAACACTGCTTTTTTCAGAAGCTACACATGACCAACTTCTGAAAAAAACAGTTATTTAGAAGCATTTCTGAGGTCAGCCAATTATAAAAAAGTACTTTTGAATTAGCCAATCTAAACACATAATAAACATGAGCACTGAACTTACTCTAGGAAGCACTTTTTTTAGAAGTCCTTCTAAGATTTTGAAAAAAAAGCACTTTTTTTAAGATACCAATCCAAATAAGGCCAAAATGAGATATATTTGACAATTAGTGAAAATAGCACACTATGACCTTTTGCAGAGAAAGAAACATTAAAGCAAATGGTATTCATCTAAAAGTTGTTTCATGGTGTTTGAAACCATTTAGGATTTGTATAATGGCTAAGGATGGATATTGGGCATGTGCTCATTTGGACGAGAATGGATATATAACTGAACTATATATGGGGGCAGTTGAAGATTACATAACATTTGCAATAAATGGGCAATGGTTTATTAGTGCTTATAGAATTAGATGCCCGTGTTTGAATTGTCAAAAGCATTCATTTCTTGAACACTAGATGATGTGTGGCGACACTTATACTATACTAGATTTTGTAATGAGCTATTGTTTGGTATTGGGCAATCATCCAGAAGAAGGGATGAGGTTAGTGAGCAATTGTTTGATGTGAAAGCAGAAAATCCATATGCTAATATGGTTAGGGATGCGTTTTACTCTAATTTTGAATTTAATTGGAATGGTGATAGTGAGTCAATTACCATGGAGCATGAGCCTGGTTTAAGACCAACAACCTTTTTTTTCTTTGAATGATGCCAACAAACCAGTGTGGTATAGCTATACAAAACACACAACATTATCGGCGGTGTCACAACTATTAAATTGCAAATCTAAATTCAACATTAGCGAATTTTGTTTCAATCGTCTCATGGTTATTGTAAACGGTATGTTACTAGAGAATAACAATTTGTCAGAGAATTATTATCAAATGAAGAAGAAGATGGCAGCATTTGGCCTTCAATATGTGAAAATTCATGTATGTGAACAATTGCATGTTGTAATAAAGAATTTGGAATGTTGGAGTATTACTCGGTATGTGGTCATCCTCGATACAAATCAAGTAATACAAGTGAAAGAAGGGTCTCAAGAATTCCTTATAAGATTTTGCGATGCTTCCCACTTATACCTAGGCTTCAGAGGCTTTTCATCTTAAAAAGTATTGCAAAGAATATGACTTGACATGCATTGAAGATGAAGAAACACAAGATCCTAACATGGCAAATGAAGCAACTCAGGATGATATCACCCATGACGTAGATAAAAGGAAACGTCCAAGAGATCCTAACAAAGCAATATGTAACACTCATTTCTCTACTGAGACAGATGTCACACCAACTAGGTCAGGAGGGTATCCTATGCCCTAAGGCTGGACAATTTAAAATATGAAAACTAATGATGTACTTCAAATACTTAAATTAGCATAAACTTAATCTGTTAACACAGATTGGCAAACACAAATAACTCTAAGTAAAGAGTACATCACATAAGGAGTGTGCAACGTGACCCCAAATACTGCAGAAATCATAAATACATAATAAGTCTCTCACTTAATACAAATACAAACATACAGTAGGGTACGCTAGAGCCATCTACAAGACCACTCAATCTCGATCTCCTGTGCATTTCACTTGAGTGAGAAATACTATATAAAGAAGTACATGTATCTGTTGGCCTTCCATTGAGGAGGAATTTGGCTTTCGAGGAGGAAAGTATTGACTTGATCCATCTAATCCATTTAATCCATCTTGGACTGAATTCCCATGCGTAAAGTATGCCTAGTAGGAACTCTCAATCTACCATATCGAAGGTTTTTTTTTTCAAAATCTATCTTTAATAAGGCCTCGTTTGGTTGACTTCTCTTCATTTTGAATATTATCTTTTCTACAACTATAATGTTGTCCTGAATACAATATCATTTAATGAATGTTGTTTGGGTGTGATCCACCAACGTTCTATCTTGAATACAACATCATTTAATGAATGTTGTTTCGGTGTGATCCACCAACGTTCTATGATTACTATATATATTTTTCTTTTATGTCACATTCTCCGATTTTTAAACCATGATATTTCTTTGCACCACTCCCAAAAATGTATGGGCAAACCATAAATTATGATTTTATTCAAATTATCATGTTGTAGGTATACTCTTTATTTGAATATATATATATATTTTTCTAAAACCATGTATTTTATTTATTCAATCCAAATTCATATGTCAAACATCCAGCTATTATGTTGTCCATAAAAGAATCTTATTATTTTTCCTTGTTAAGGTACCAAAAAATGGTACAATAAGAAATCCCTCCCACTTCCAACAATTTTAGTCTTCATTGATTTGTCTCTTACCAAACAATTCTCTTGCCGACAAATTGTAAAAACTGTTCTCTTAAGTACCATTTTTTAGAACAAAATACTTTTTTAAACCCTCAATGGTCAAACCATAAATTATGGCTTCATTTAAATTATCATGTTGTAGGTATACTCTTTATTAAAATATTTATTTGTTGAAAACCTTGTCATTTATTTATTCAATCCAAATTCTAAGTCAAAATCCAGCTATGAGTTGAAAAATAAAAGGATTTTATTTTGTTTTTTTGTTCTTAAGGTACCAAGAAAAATTGGTACAATAAGAAACCCCACTCCCACTTGATGCTGGTTTAGTCTTCACTTTTCATTTGTCTCTTGAAACTCAGACATGAGACAGCTCAATATGAGTGATCATTGATGTAGGCTGCTTGTCTGGTTGTATTGTATTTTTATTCTCATTAAAGTAGATGCCATTTCCAAACTCTAAAATAATACTTTAAAGAAAAAGTTTTAAAATTTTCTTCTTCTTTTAAGAGTTTATAAATGAGTTTAAAGAGGATTTCAATAGTAAAAATATAAATAATTTTGATTTTTTTATCCTAATTATTAGTGGATGGTTCCAACCTAAAAATTAAGGTATATGGGTGTAATTAGAGTTGTAAACAGTCCAAGCTTGATGAGATTGGACTCAACTTGAGTTTGAAAGTAGCTCAAATGGGTTTGTTTGAGCTCTACTCGAATTTAATTTTGAAAATCAAGCTTTGTACGATATAGACTCAACTGTATCCTAATTTAGCCGTTTGGATTGGCTTCTGGGAAGCTAAAAAGGGGTTTTTTTTATTTTTTATTTTTTATTTTTTTTTTAAGTTAAGGACTTTTGTGGGTTTTATTATGTGTTTGGATTGATTTTTTTGAAGAAGGAAAAGCTATTAGAAAAGAAAAAAATTGTCTTTTTTTTTTTTTTTTTGCAAAAGCTGGTGGTTTAGGGCTAATTTGGATTGGCTTATGAAAAAAGGGTTTTTATTTTCAATTTGATAAAACTTTTTTATGATATCTTTTCAGAGTAAATTAACGACTTCTGATTATTTTTGTGTTTGAATTTGTTAATTCAGAAGTGCTTTTATAGTTAAGAAGTTGTTTGGATGTTCCTTCCCAAAAGGGTTTTTCGGTGACAAATTACTAAAATGAACATTCAATGAATATTAACAACAACAACAACAACAATCATATTTAACATTAATAATAAATACACTCACACAAGGGTATTTTGTAATTGATAATGACTACATTTAACATAAAAAATATATATTTACCAAGCCTCACCTTATGTTAGGTGAGATTGAGAAGTCATTCTTTAATTTTTATAAGGGCATTTTTGTAATTGCAAAATCCAAAAACTCCTTCCCCGAAGGGTTTTTTTTCCCAAGGCTTCAATCACTAGCTTATGAAAAAGGCTATTTTTCTCCTTTTATAACAACTTCTCTCCTTTTTCCAAAAGGTCCATCCAAACACATATAAACCCACAAAAGTCCTCAAGTTATATAAAAAGGTCATTTTGGCTTCCCAAAAGCCAATCCAAATGAGCCCTTAAGCTTATGAAAAAAACCCTTTTGAGAAGAAGCTTTGGGGTTTTTAATTATGAAAATGCCCTTATGCAAATTAAAGAATAGCTTCCCAAATCTAACCTAACATTAGATGAGACATAATTCCAAATTATTTAGTCATGTTTTGCTTTTCATAATTATATATGAAAAATTGATAGGGATGATTTGCTTGTACTTGAGAGACTTCTTAAATACGTGAACCAATTCCAAAAAAGAGAATTGGGTTTTGAGGATGAGAACAGTGAAAGTTCATTTGCTTAGCAAAAACCAACTTATGAAGAAACCCAACATATGATCATAATTAGGGATGCTATTCGGGATTAACTTTCTAATCAATTTAAGGGTTGATTTTGTAGTATTTACTGAAATGTAGTTATTATTAATAGTAAATGTGATTGTTCTTCTTATTGTTGTTGTTATTATTATTATTTATTGAATATCAATCTTAGTAATTTGTCATTGAAAAAACCATTTTTATAATGAACATCGACCAAACTTCCCAACTATAAAAGCACTTCTGAATTAATATATCCAAACACAAGAATACTAAAAAACCCTTACCTTGAAAAGTTATTATAAAAAAAAAAATCTTTCTATCAAACTGAAAAAAAACTTTTTCCATAAGCCACTCAAAAAATTAAAAGGTACTTGAATTTTTTATATATTTCTACATAATAAAAACTACAAATTATGTAATATTTTTTTATTAAATAAAATTTATATTTCATACGATTTCACCTAACTAACATTCTAAACCAAATGCTCATAGACATAAATATATAAAGTAAATATTTTAAACACGTCTAATAATATAATCAAAATAGTTTTTTAATATAAATATAATTTGGGCTTATCTTTATATATATATATATATATATATATATAGGGTCATGTTAGACTTTACTACTATTCAAGTAAAGTCGCCTCATTTTCACCCATTTTGGTCAATCAGAGGTTTTTACAGGGGATGAATGTGTGATTGGGATAGAGGAGTGGAAAAATGACTATTTTACTAAATTTTCTTGGCCTATCAATGCCCTAAATTTAATGGCAACTAATATTATATATTAGTTTATTTTCTATATAATATTGTTAATCAGTCACTAATAATTATTTTATAGTGATTAAAATCCAACTAATTTTAATAATATTATGTGTTTTCTTAAATATTGTGAATAATTTTTACATAATTAACTAAAAAAACACATACTCTCTTTCATTTTTTGGACTTTGATGAGGTCTATCATATCATCAAATTTTTTATTAGTCGTTTGTCCTAGAAGAAGAAAATTTATTAATGTTTACTTGATTTTTCCATCCCATTAAATTCAATATGACTGTTAGTTGATATGTGCTTGAATTTTCTTTTTAATATACAAAAAAAACTAGGTCTCCTTCTCTTGAGATTGACAATACACACTCTTTCTTAAAAGATTTAATTTTAAAAAGTGTAATTGTTATCTATTTGTTTCCCATTCAATCTATATTCAACCCAAGCTTCCAGCTATTAAGTTAAACATAAACTTCTATTTGTTAGAATATTTCCTCATTATGTGATCTTAATTGACAATTTTAGTTAAAATATTTCTGTAAGTTCTGTCTGGTTTGGTTGTCCGCATGTTGTGTGTTATGTTGCAACACAGATTGCAACTTCCTGTTCACAAAGTCTCTAACACATAAACATAGTCAAGTAAAGCAAAACATACACACAGGAGACAAGCAAGTTGGTAACCCAGTTCGGCTGAACCAGCCTACGTCTGGGGGGCCAAGCCCGGAGAAGACAATCCACTAAAGGTGTAAGGAAGACAGGAGTACAAGAGTTCCTCTCACTCTATAATAAGCACCCACTCCTTGATTGACAAGTGACCACTATCACCCTCCTCTCCAAGGAACTACTCTAGTCGGCTCACCTCAATCCACCGAGTCCTCGGCCTTATATAGACACCTCCCTGTCTTCACGCCTTGACAGCACCAGCCTCCACCTTCAGGATCTCCGAAATCTCCGTGACTGCCAAATTGGACTCCTTCCACATTTGGCTATTGCAACTTAGTTGTAACCGGAATTGCAACATGGCCCGGCTGACGAACTTGACCAAGGCTACAACATCCATTGCACTTCTTCGACCTCGACACACCTCCAACCTTCCTAGTTGAGTTCCAAGTCTACGACGTCAGATCCACCCGATCCCAACACGCAACTAGCCGATCCACCTCTCCGTCGCGTACTCAGGCCATCATGGTCGCACTCCACCATAGCGCGAGACCTTCAATCAACCTGCAAGGTTGAGCTGTTGATTGGCTCTACCAATCATCTTCCAAACGCAGTTTGGCCTGTCTTGATTAACCATATTTGCTTACCAAATATGGCCTTGATTTGGCTCTAATTCAGCACCTTGAGAATCAATCTTCATACGCCAAATCATCTCTCCATTCTTGCCTTCAATTAGCTTCAATCAATCATCTTCCTTCCCAATGTGGCTGCTTGCATGTGATCTCCAAATCAGCTCTCAATCACCATGTAATCAGCATGCATAGTCAATCAATCAATGAAGTGATGATGCTTTCTTCCAAGAATGGAGTCTCCAAGCCATGTTGTAGTCGATCAGCATCTTGGGTTGCACCCGGATAAACAGAGGCTTGGACTTGTGTCCTTGTGTCAAATATTGCCAACATAATGAGTATGCACTAACAATTTGGTGACCGTATGATCATTCATCTTAATGGGTGAAAATTTATAGAAATCTTAACGGGTTAAATTTTCACCTTTTAAGATGAATGATCATACTGTCACTAAATTGTATGCAAATCAACGTAATATCTTATTTTTCGATTTTCTTTCCATCCGTACGGTTGGATTTGTAAAAAACACTCTTAAAATGGGTGAATATGAGGCGACCTTACTTGAATAGTATTAAGGCCGACCTCATAGTAACATGACCCTATATATATACGGGCATGCTACTATGCGGCCGGCCTTATGACTGTGTAAGTGCGGTCGCCTCCATTTGACTCACTTGCACAGTATTTTGAGGAAATCCAACGTATGGATGGAAAGAATATCGAAAAATAAGCTAGCATGTCAATTTTCATACAATTTGGGAACTTGTAGGGTCTTCATCTTAACCGGTGAAATTATGAACCGGTAGGATTTCTATAAATTTTCACCCGTTAAGATGAAGACCCTACAAGTTCTCAAATTGTATGAAAATTGATATGCTAGCTTATTTTTCGATTTTCTTTTCATCCATACGGTTGAAAATCCTTAAAATATGCTCCAAAGGCCAAAATAGGAGATGACCTTACTGGAATAGTGTTCCTACCGGCTTATAGTAGCATGCCTGTATATATATATATATATATATATATATATATATATATATATATATATATATATATATGTTACGGATGTATTTGGTGAAGACAGGTGTCATTGACCTAAAGGACCACTTGTTCCCTTGGCCACATGGCAATATCACCCCCTTTGCACAATTCCGTCCGGCAAATAACGTGAGGACTCAATCCTGCGAACAAATCCGACGGAATTGTAGCAATCCTCTTATACAGGGCTTGAGGTGGGGAGAGAGAGATAAATATCTAACGCCTCCACAGTGAGTAGGCCTTATCCACTTGCTACAGTGGGTAGATATTTATCCTATTTTACCTACGTGGCATCTACGCCCTAGGCGGCAGAGATTTTCCTACCGCCTTAGGAGTTATTTACCAGATATTTACCTAACTCACCGCCTTACTCCACCGCCTTTCATGAACCGCCTTTAAGGTGCTATAAAAGAAGAGCGTTTATAGAAGAAAAGGGATCCGGGAAAAAAAGACTGAGGACACAAAGAACTGCCTAAATCCAAGACTCTTTACTCGAGTTTTCTGACTTAAGCATCGGAGTTGAATCCGCGTAGAGGCCCAATTCCGATCCGCCCTCTCTCCTTTTACGAGGTTCGCTTATGGGTAATTCCGGCCGGAATTTCGTGGATGTCCTTCAAGGCCCCTCGCTCAGAAATGTAAGTAAGCGCCCACACCAACTATAAATTTTAACCGTTGGACGAAAGCCGAGGCCGTGTCATTAGCAACAAGAAGCAGCTGGGGCGTGGACCAGTTTTTGGCATCAACAGTTTGGCGTCGTCCGTGGGGACCCTTATGAAAAGCCAAATGACCACTACCAGAAGGTCAAAACGAATCCAAGAACAGGGAGCCCCAAATAATCCCAAGGGCCCTGGCGAGGTCCAAGACATGAAGAAATCCACCGCATAATCCACCCATCTTACCTCCATCGGAAAAATCCTTCCGCCCAACCCCAAGAATACATTGCTCCGAGTTTTATCTTAACATACAACAACAATTGAGCGGTTGACTCAGTCGTTTCATACTTTGACCCACCCTCCGCCTTCTCCTCGCATAAGTTCCAACACCAAACATACCAATGCCCATCTGGATAATTCCAAAGCGGGGAGGACAAGAACCTCGCACCCATAAGGAGAGGAAAGAAAGGACCGCCTTTTCCGCTTAGTTCAGTAACCCTCTCTGCTCGACGCTTGCATACAGCCACTACAAGAACCGCGGACAAGGACGGAGCCCGGAATAGTCCATCTGCTCAAGCGGTTGATAGAAGAACTCAACAACGGGACCCCCTCAAAGAACAGGAAGTCCGAAGCTGACATATTCTCGCGATGTGCTCGCCTTTGTCAAGGAAATATTGGGAGAACAAGTTCCCGATAGCTTCAGCCACTGATTATGATCGATATGAAGGCTAAACCGACCGTCTCTGCCACCAAGTCTTTCCGGGTCGAAGATGCTCCTCACGGAGTCACAGACGCCAGAGATGTGCCGAAGCTTTTCCCGCCACCTTAGAGGGGAAAGCGCTTAAGATCGGGTTTGTCGATCTCCGATCTAGCACAATTACTTCCTTTCAGATTTTAGCAGATCGCTTTCTAGCCTATTTTGCCAATTACTCAAAGCAGAAGAAAACTCCATCTACCCTTCTGCATGTTAAACAACAAAAGGGAGAAACACTCCAGGCTTATTTAAATCGCTACATAGATCTAAATAAATTTAACGTCGCAGACCTCCTTCCGCTGAATGGCGTCAGAACCTTCTTAATGGAAGGACTGTTAGAACCCCCCTTTCGTTTTTCCCTCACTTTAGATCCACCAAAAACCATTCGCGCCCTTATGATCCATGCCCAAAAATATATCAATTCCGAGGAAATTTATACAGGTTGGGAAGAGGAGGCTAGACATGGACCTGTGGACACCCAGAAGGGAAAAACCCACCACAATGTCAACAGAAGGCCTCCGGATGTACGAAAGGAAAGAGGATCGCATAAGGATAACAAGGGCGCAAACAGAGGTCCGGAAACCTCAACACGGCCCCAACGACATATGCTACAGCCCAGAGAACCTTCAAAGGAAGGAAAAATTGTCAGATATGATCACCATACCCCCCTAAACCAAACCAGAAGCCATATCCTTATGCAGATCAAAGAACAAAAACTTCTGGCATGGCCAGAACCCACGAGAAATACCGAACGGCAAAAGAATAGTAAGAGATATTGCCAGTTTCATCAATCTAGAGGACATGATACGGAAAAGTGTACCCACTTGATGAACGCAATAGAAGATGTCGTTCGGAAAGGACAATTGGAACAATACATCAACTTTGAGATTCAAGAGGAACCTGAAGCTTCACAACCTGAAGAAGAACAAGGAGAAATGGTGGGGTTTATTAGTGGAGGTCCTGGTTGCGGTGGTGAAAGTTCATCCTCTCGGAGACGATCTCGACCTTGGGCTCCAATCATCTTTTACGACAATGACGTCAGCGGAGTTCGACACCCTCATGATGACGCACTGGTTGTTACTATCAAAGTTTCCAGTTTCCAGATGAAGAGAGTTCTGATAGACAGTGGAAGTTCAGTTGATATCCTCTTTTGGAGTGCTTTCGAAAGAATGAGGTATGACGCGGATGACTTGCTTCCAGTAAAATCATCCTTAGTAGGATTTTCCGGAGGGGTGGTACAAATTTAAGGAATGATCTCCTTACCGCTACTGGTGAGGAAACGCGCCAAGATCATCAACGGTGACAACAAATTTCTTGGTTTGTGCGTTGTGCTTCAGAGTTACAACGCGTGATCCTTGGCAGGCCAACCCTCAACACCTTGAAAGCCATAATCTCTACTTACTATCTTCTCCTCAAATTCCCGACTGAAAGTGGTAGTGGAGAAGTGAGAGGAGATCAACCCCTGGCACGGCAGTGTTATGTCTCAACCCTCAAAGGGAAAGCCCTCAACAAAGAAGAAGACAAAGGTTTCGAAGCCATGCTAGTCGCTGTAATGGCCGAACGGGAAAATGAAGAGCTTCAACCTACACCTGTTGAAGAATTGCTAACAGTCCCCCTGGACACAGCCAAAGCGGACCGCACGGTGCGGATTGGGACAGATTTGACAGCAGAGCAACAAGAAGACCTTATGAAAGTATTGAAAGCAAATTCCGACCTCTTCGCTTGGTCTTCAGAAGATATGCCTGGCGTAAAACGCGATGTCATCGAGCACCGTCTCAATATCGATCAATCGTTTAAACCCACGAAACAGAAAAGGAGAAATTCCGCACCAGAAAGGCAGAAAGCCGTGGAGAAAGAAGTATCAAACCTCCTAAAGGCTAGGTTTATCCGAGAGGTGCATTACCCAGATTGGTTGGCTAATGTGGTTCTAGTAAAAAAGCCGTCCGGAAAATGGAGGATGTGCGTTGATTTCACGGACCTAAACAAAGCTTGTCCGAAAGATTCGTTTCCCCTACCATCAATTGATGGTTTGGTTGACTCTACAACGGGCATGAGATGCTAAGTTTCTTAGACGCCTTCTCAGGTTACAACCAAATCCGAATGGCCAAAGACGACGAAGAAAAAACGTCCTTCATTATGAGCACGGGAACTTACTGCTATAAGGTGATGCCGTTCGGCATAAAAATGCCGGAGCCACCTTCTAGAGGCTCATAAATACAGTCTTCAAAGAACAAATTGGCAGAAATGTTGAAGCCTATGTGGATGATATCTTGGTGAAGAGCCGAAAGGCCAATGAACACCTGTCAGACTTACAAGAAGCTTTTCAGTCTCTCCGGATTTATGCCATGCGGTTAAACCCGAATAAATGTTCTTTTGGCGTTCGATCGGGGAAATTCCTAGGATTTATCTTGACACAAAGAGGGATAGAAGCAAATCCAGAAAAAATCAGAGCTATTCTTGACATGGGGTCGCCCAAGAGTCTTCAAGAAATTCAGCGGCTTAATGGACGCCTTCTCACAAGACTTCTGGCGATTCATCTCCAAAGCCTGGAGAGAAAAATCTCCCACTCTTTCAAGCCCTACTTAAAAGCACCGAAAATGGAATGGACGTAAGAATGTAGAAAAAGCCTTCAGGGGCTTAAAGATTATCTCCGACGCCTCGGCCTACTAGCTAAGCCACAAGTGGGAGAAGAACTCTACATCTACTTGGCGCCGCCCGCATGCAATCAAATGATCCTTTTGAGAGAAGATAACGGAATTCAAAGACCAGTCTACTACACAAGTAAAATCCTTAACGAAGCGGAGTCAAGGTATCTGCCGCTTGAAAAGTTGGCTTTCGCTCTTATCATATCCGCTTGGAGATTGAGGCCGTACTTTCAAGCCCACAAGATCACAGTGTTGACTAACCAGCCGCTAAAGCAAATTCTTCATAAGCCTGAAAACTCCGGACGCCTAGCCAAGTGGGTAATAGAATTAGGCGAGTTCGACCTCACCTATAAACCCCGAATGGCAATCAAGGCTCGGCATCGGCCGATTTCGTCATGAGTTAACTTTTCCCGCAAATAGGGGCGCAACCCCCTCACACAGAAGTTCAAGAAAGCCCTAGCGTCCCATGGTCCTTATATGTTGACGGATCAAAGAACGGAAGAGAAGTTAGGAGTGTGTTCTCGGCCTTTATTCTCCTTCTAAGTGGAAAATTAAGTGCGATCGAAGTTTCAATTCCGAGCAACCAACAATGAGGCCAATCACGAAGCCCCTCATCAGTAGGTTACATCCGCCCGGGGACTCGGAATTCAACATCTACACGTATATTCCCACTCAAGTAGCTAGTTGTGAGCCACACCTTGGGCAGACTTTGAAGCGAAGGAAGATAACATGGTCAAATACCAAGCAGCAGGTGAAGAAGAAAATAGTTCCACACTTCGCTCACTTCCAAATTGAGAAAATGGCCGAAAGCGAAACGAAGAGGCGTGACGCCTGCCTAAAAAGCCACAAAGACCGAACGGAGGTACAGAGTCTTCCTTTTAACCTACGCATCTTCCTTCCCGCAAAGACCATCGACAGATTGGAAGGAGAGGCACAAAGTGCAACTGAAGAGACAAGTTGGATGGACCCCATCAGAAACTATCTACAAGGAGGGCCTGCACCACCCAATAAAGCAGAGGCCAGACGGATTTCTTACAAATCCGCTCAGTACACCATCATCAATGAGAACCTATACAAAAGGTCTTATACGCAGCCTTTCTTGCGATGCTTACGTCCTACAGAAGCTAGCTACATCCTTCAAGAGATTCACGAAGGCATTAGAGGAGGACACATAGGGGGCAAGGCCTTGAGTTGCGAGGGCCTACGACAAGGTTATTGCTGGCCAACACTAACTCAAGATGCAAATGGCGTTAAGCTTGAAATGTGACGCCTGCCAGCGGCATTCCAAAATTCAGAGGCGACCACCGGCGCAGCTTACACCAATTGTTAGCCCTCGACCATTTGCCATCTGGGGAGTTGATCTTCTGGGACCATTCCCTACTTCAGTTCGACAAATGAAGTTTCTAATAGTCGCTATTGACTACTTCACCAAATGGGTGGAAGTTGAACCCTTGGCCAAAATCACGGAGAAGGCTTGTCAGGGATTCTTGTGGCGAACGGTTATCTGTCGATTGAATTCCGCTCGCTTTCATTTCCTAGATAATGGGCGACAATTTGATAACAAGGCTTTCAAAAGCTTTTGTTCGGAGCTCGGAATTGAATCCAGACTAACATCTGTGACACATCCCCAAGCCAACGGCCAAGTAGAAGTGACGAACCGCACCCTGCTTCAAACATTGAAAACTCGGGTATCCAGAAATGGGACTAACTGGGTAGAAGAAATCCCGAGCGCCCTTTAAGCCTACAGGACAACAACAAGAACTCCTACAGGATAAACCACATTCTCTCTCACTTATGGGGTGGAGGCTGTCATCCCTGCAGAAATAGGAATGCTTACTTTATTTAACACAAAGAAACCTTCTCATCGTAAGAGAATGAGAAAAACTCCGGAAAGCGTAACTTGATCTACTCGAAGAGCGGAGAGAAGCTGTGGAAACAAAGACAGCCATCTATCGTCAGAGAGTGAAAAGGTTCTATGACACAAGGGTAAAAAGAGTCTTCTTCCAAATCGGAGATCTAGTCCTACGGGAAAATGAGTTTCATGGAAATAAAAGCCGAACGGGGAAGCTAACTCCTAACTGGGAAGGCCCTTACGTCATACAAAGAATCGTCCGAGCGGACACCTATTATCTAGTAAGTATGGACGGAAAAACTCTCAAACATCCATTCCATGCTGAACACTTACGACGCTACTATCAGTAAATTCTGTAGCCGTCTCTTAAATTTCATGGAATAAAGCTCAAGCCTTTCCCATCCTACAAAGATGTGGTGAAATTCCCATCCCACAAAGATGTGGTGAAATTCCCATCCTACAAAGATGCGGTGAAATTCCCATCCCACACAGATGCGGTGAAATTCCCATTCTTGGAAGATGAGTCAGAATTATCCTATAAGGATAAACGACAACTCTTATCCAAAAAAACAAGGGGCAAAAATCCCGATCGAAATATGAGGCAACAATCTCATTTATAAAGACGAGTACCTCACTCAACAGCTTAAAGTCCCATGATTGGACTAAGAACTCGTTACGAAGCTTGACAAGCCAAATGAAGAAGGAAGAAGTTTACAAAGGACTTCATAAAATACTTCTCACGGTTAAGAATAACCATCACTCGGAAATAAATCTTCACCAAAATAAAGGTTTGCTTTTTCATTCATATGAATAGAAATTACATTCCAGAAGATTGCGAATTTACAAGAACATTTCTCAAAAATGCTAAAAACATCCTAAGAACTAGGAGGACCCTCAGGGCAGCGAGCTGCTTCTAGAGGAGCTTGGGTTGAAGGCTCCGTGAACTTCTTCAAAACTCCCGCCAGCCCCATGGACAAAACCTCCGTAGGAGGGATATGATGACCCACCTGTTGTACCACCGAATAGATACGGGTAGCCCCTTCTTTAGCTTTCGCCCTAAGCCGGGCGACCTCCTTCTCTAGTTTATCCGCTCGCTCTACTAAAATCCTTGATTTCTTGCGAGTCGGATTTAGGAGTTGTCAGTCGGGAAGCTAAGCCTTCTTTTAGTGTGTCGCGCTCCCCCTTTAGCTCCTCCAACTCACTTTGAAAGCAAAGCAAAGAGTTCAAGATTTTTTCAGCTTCAAATTTCATCTAAGCTTCAAATTTTGTCCCTCCCGGGCAGATTTGAGCTCCTTCTCCAAACTGCTAGAGTTCTCCTGCAACCTTTTAACATTCTCCTCAGCAGTAAGGAGGGATCCCTCAGAAATAGACAACTTGGCCGCCAAATCGTCCTTCTCTTTTCCCACAACGGCCAGTTGTTGAAGCCGCTCGGCTTTATCCTTTTCAAAAGCGTGGATAATGGCGAGCTGCTCTTCATTTTTCCCCTCCAGGGCCGCCACCCTAGAGTTCAACTGGGCGATTTCCGCCCTAAACGCTTCCATCTTTGCCGAATCGTCTTGGCAAAGATTGCCGACTCGGTCCGCCCAGTGCGCAGTCTACGAAATAATAAACAAATAAGTTAGTAACATTAATACCGAGCCAAAAAGTAAAACTAATACAAGGATAATCCTCACCAGCATGGCCGAACGGAATAATTGAGAAATGGCCTCTTCCCTCCCAGCTCTATGAAGCTTGGAGGAGAGCTGTTTAGGCCTCATCGCCATCAAAACAGTCTTCACGGAAGCGGCATCCCAAAAAGGGACGTCTTCGGAGGACACCCCCTTCTCTTGAGGAGTCGATCCCCTTAAGACTTAGTCCGCCACTCGTAGTTTATCCAGGAGAGCCGCTTCTCCCGCCTCCGCCTATAAAATAGCCTAAGTTAAAGGTTCTGAACGAAACATGAAACACCCATAGAAAATATGTGTGTAGAAATTCTCACCTCTATAAGAAGGATGTCCTCTGGTCGGTTGGAAGAAGGGCCCTCGGAAATTAGGGACAAAGTCGGGCGGACTTCTTCCGCGCGAACCTGTTCCTGAGGCACCCTCGCTTGTTCTTCTGCAATTAGGAACCGGTCGTCCCCTCGGAATTCTTTCTCTTTGTCCTCCTCTCCTGGAGGACCCGCACTGTGGTCACCTTTTACCCCTTTCTTGGAAGAGTCAGTCTCTTTTCTCTTCCTTTTCTTCTTCTCCTCTTTGGAGGTATCAGCACCTTGGCTAGGTACCACTTCTTTCCTTTTCCGCCCACGGGCCAAGGGCGGATGAACCTCACCTTCGAAAGAAGTCAGAAGACCCTTAACGTAGCTCAAGTCTTCGTCTTCCATAGGATTTCCTGCAAAACAAATTCCGAATAAGGTTAGACATCACAAGCCAAAATCAAACCAAATTAGGTATACGAACGAGTCCTACCAGTAGACACTATTAAATGACACTTAATGAGGTTTTCTTTGGTCAAAAACCTATCCATGTAAACTTTGGATAGCCCTGTCATTGACTTAAGAAGATTTCCCTCTTCCTCCGACATCTCCTCACAAGTAATGTCCGCACGGGGAACCTCCCACCTTGTTCGGATATCCCACTCGGACTTACATCTAACAAAGAAAAACTTGCTCTTCTATTGCTTGATGGAAGAAGGAACTTTCCCTAGAAACTTTCTCCTAGGGCGAGCCGAGAAATAATACCAATCGGCATTAGACTCCAAACAAAGGCTAAACAACAGGCGGAATGTCAGTGACGGCCTGGATTTACCCCATAATTCTTAAAAACCATGACAAATCCGTTGAATTGACCTCCAAGAGTTCTGGAGTTAGTCGAAGGACACAAACGATATTCCTCTAGGATCGCCTTTAGTAAAATCAGGGGAAAGGAAGCCTAAGCCCGCCTAGCAACGCATCCTCGGTAAATGCCTTTATCTCCCTCCCCTCGGGGCACCGCCTCTCCCCTGCACGAGGAACCCTAACCTCGAATAAAGAGAGGTCTATCTTATATCTCTCTGCTAGGTCGTCTACATCCTTCTGCCCTAGAAGGCTTATGAACGTATCCGACCCTCTACCCATTGCCCTAGAGGTGGAGGTGAACCCGCTTGAACCCTCGAATCGAACGCCTCCAAGTTCACCCGAGTCGCTGGCATGTAAAACCGTAGGGTTGGACGGAGAAGGAATCGAGGGCTCATGAGAAGAACTAGAGGAGGAAGAAGCAACACTAGCCATTACCTTAGGAAAGGAAAAAGACAAGAAAAACGCAGAAAGCTCAAAACCAGGGCTCGCCGGAGAAGAGGAAACTTGAAGAAGAAGACGCGATTCAATTTTCGAAGTAAACTTTTTCTGCCTGTACGATTTCGCCTATATACAAAGGCAACGAATCCGTGGCCGTTAGATCTTAGGATCATATTCCGATCAGAACCGTTGAACCAAGGGTCCACAAATCTGGACCGTTCAGATAACCATCATTACACCTTCTCAAGACAGTTCAAAATTCATCGTCCCACGCCAAGCATTCAATCCTTGCTGACACACATGGAAAGCCACGCTCATCACCCATCATGACGTTGACAAACGCGCACGCCGCGCACGTCGCGCCACTATTCCCCTTTAATGCTAATAGTGGAGGGGACACGTGTCATCCTAGGGAGTAATGAGCGTTACGTGGAAGGTAGAGCCTGTACCGTATGAGACAAAACACACACTCCAACATAGGATCGCCAGTAAAGGCCTCATAAAAAGCCAAAGAATTTAGAAGCAAAACGACAAACACCATTTATTCAAGTTACATGGCGAACGCAAACAAAATAAACATAACAAAAACGTATTGTCCGACGGATTAAAGCTAAATATCCGTAGACCCGTCCGAGGATACGCTCGGAAAAGACTCAGAAGAGACGCACGCACTTCCGCAACCGTCACTGTCCCCCATTATTACTAGGGGAACCGGGTTCGGCACGGGGGCGAAGGTAGGGCTCCACTTCCTCTGCAGCGCAGAGTCGCTCTCCGAACATCTCAACTTCAAATGCATCCCCCCGCATAAGTGAAAATTAAGAGGTCCCCGCTTCCACGCCGCGTGATCGGCATGAAAAGCTTCCTACCCGCGTCGATGCTCATTTCACCTACCCCTCGCCAATCAGCGGACAAATGGCCACACACGTACCGCTCGATTCGGACTTACCAAGTGAGATCACCCCACCCTTAGTTCCGATAAATGCTGCGTGAAAAGAGATGGGAATTCGTAAGTGTCGGAACATTGAGAAAAAGTAAAAACTTATAAAAAGACAAGCTACCGAGCCATGATACGAAGATACAAGAGTACAAAAGATTTACGCCCAAACTTCGCCATCCATACAAGCCCTTAAATAGGAGAACCTATCCACACTATAGACAAAATTCGGAACAAAAATCTACCTCGATAAATAAAAGGATAACACAATAGCGTCGATTATCGATTAAAACACGTGGTACTTTAGGCGTAAATGTAATCAGGTACACCCGAAGCCTACTTCCCTACGTAGACATGAGCCATACTGACTAAGAGCGATACTTGTTCTCGAACCAAGCTTAAACGATGCGGTTAACTCACCCTCGCCGCATTTTTCGAACAAGTACACTTTGGGGGGACTAGTGTTACGGATGTATTTGGTGAAGACAGGTGTCATTGACCTAAAGGACCACTTGTTCCTCTAGCCACATGGCAATATCAACCCCTTTGCACAATTCCGTCCTGCAAATAACGTGAGGACTCAATCCTGTGAACAAATCCGACGAAATTGTAGCAATCCTCTTATACAGGGCCTGAGGTGGGGAGAGAGAGATAAATATCTAACGCCTCCACAGTGAGTAGGCCTTATCCACTTGCTACAGTGGGCAGATATTTATCCTATTTTACCTACGTGGCATCTACGCCCTAGGCGGCAGAGATTTTCCTACCGCCTTAGGAGTTATTTACCAAATATTTACCTAACTCACCGCCTTACTCCACCGCCTTTCCTGAACCGCCTTTAAGGTGCTAAAAAAGGAGAGCGTTTATAGAAGAAAAGGGATCCGGGAAAAAAAGACCGAGGACACAAAGAACTGCCTAAATCCAAGACTCTTTACTCGAGTTTTTTGACTTAAGCATCGGAGTTGAATCGAGGCGTAGAGGCCCAATTAGATCACCGCCTCTCCTTTTACTGAGTTTGCCTATGGGTAATTCGGTCCGAATTTGGGGATATCCTCTGCGGCTCCTCGCTCAGTAGTAAGCAGTAAGCGTCACACCAACTATAAATTTTAACCAGTTGGGCCAAAAGCCGAGGCCGTGTCCTCGAAACAACGATGAGTAAGCGGGCGTGGACCAGTTTTTGGCATCAACAATATATATATATATATATATATGGTATTGATACAGTGCGGCCGATCGGAATACTGTTCCAATCAGGTCACCTCTCATTCTATCCCTTGGAGTATGTTTGAAAGATTTCCAACCGTACAGACGGGAAGATCATCGAAAAATAAGCTAGCATGTCCATCTTCATACAATTTTGTGACCGTTTAGTCCTCCCACCCCAAAATTGGGAGGACTAAACTGGCCACAAAATATATGAAGCATTTTGACATGCTAGCTTATTTTTCGATGCATCTTCCCGTCAGACGTCGGAAATCTTTCAAACATGCTTCAAGTGGACACGAATAATGGGAGGTCGCCGTAAATGAACAAATGTCCACCTACCTGATCTTATCAAGGGTATATATATATATATATATATATATATATATATATATATATATATATATATATATATATATATATTAGGTTGCAAATTGTTAGTGAGGCTACATCTAAATTTCATAGATGGTCGGATATATCTCATATCAAATAAATAGATTATAATTTTATAATTTATAATTCATGAAAATAAGATCATATATGTATATTATAGTATATTACATAATAAAATTAACAATATTTTATTTACTTAGCTACCAACCATCAAGGGCGGCTTAAGAGGGTTGGAGGCCTAAGCGAAATTTAAAAATGAGGCTTTTAATTATTTAATATAAAATATAGTTTATTAATTTTTTAACAAATACTTATATGAAAATATTTTTTAATTATTTTATATAGTAACTCTTATGTTTTTATGGGAAAATATAACTCTATAACTATTCTAAAAAAAATCTAAACAAATAAATAAAAATTTAAATAATAGAAAGATAATAGATTGTTTTATAAAAAGAGAAATTTTTTTATGAAAATAGAAAAACCTATCTACTACAAACAAAATATTTAATTTTTTTTCTAACTTTTTGAGATGCAAAGTTATTAATTAAATTTTTATAATCAATTTGTTCTGACATTTTTTTCATTGATAATGTGACTAATCTATTTAATATTTCTTAAGAAATTGTTGATCTTAGATGAGATTTTATTAATTTCAATTTTGAAAAACTTTTTTCAGTTGAAGCAACGATAATATGAATCTTTAACATTATTCGATAGATAATATATCCATTTGGAAAAGTATCAAGTTTTTTTTTTTATTTGGTTCAAATGTAGTAGGAGGCCTCCAATAGATATTAAATTAAAAAATTAAAATATTAATTTATCATACAAATAATTATTATAATTACAATGATAAGTTTTTTTAAAAAAAATTTAAGTTTAAACTTTGTATGAGGCCCCCAATAGATATTAAAATTAAAATTAAAATTTTAAATATTAATTTGTTATAATAATTTATTATTATCGTTATGATAATAAGATTTAAAAAAAATAAAAAATCTTGGATGATAAAAATAAATATGAGGCCTTAAAAATTTGGTTGCCTAAAGCGGTGGTTTCACTCGCTTTACCCTTGAGCCGCCCCTGCCAACCATATATAATGATCAATTCTATAAAAATACAATCTTTACCGTGTCAACTCAATATAAAATAGGAAACTATGATTTAAAAGTCTTCGCTACTAGATATAGAACTATTCCTTGTCCATGATAGTAGTCACTCTGACTTGGTATTGGTTGGAAAATAAGTATTAGTAAATGTATTGATGTGATGAAGTTGTACATTCTTGTTGGTTAATGAAATGGACTTTGTGATGGAATTTTAATGACAAAAGAGCTTTTGTCCAATGTTTAATGCTCACTGATATCAACATTCTTGTGTATTTTTAATATATCTACCAAGTGGTTACTTTTCAATGTTACATAAGAAAATATTATCGGATATAATTTTTTATATGACCAAATTAGATTTAATAATAGTTAACACTATTTTTTTAAAAAAAATCTGGACCAATAATTATAATTTTAATCAAATTAAATTTCTTATTTGAATTCAAATCAGACGATGAATTCTGATAGAACTTAAAATCTAATGAGGGTTATCACTTGTTATCAATTCTTATATGACGCCGGGCAGGGTAGTGATTAACCTGCGGGTGGTGGTAAACAGGGGAGATTGATAGAAGAGCAAGAAAAAGGGAGGACAAATAGAGAAGAAAAGTCTCTGAAACTTTAAAAGGAAAATATAACTCAATAATCAATGAATAAACCGGGTTTAAATAGTTAAAAAACACTAACCTAGATAACCTAGAAATTCTATCTTCTTCTCCAAATTTACCCAAATCGGCAAATTTTGGTACAATAGAAAAACTTATCTAATTCTAAAATAACTAAACAAAACAGATAACTCCTAAAAATTCGAGTCAAATCGGATTCATATCCTATCATAAATTGGCATACGAAATATTACCAAAAATAGCAAAAAACACCAAAAAACAAATAAACGACGGGGAAAACAGTGGAATTTGAGGATGAAGGAAAGGTCCATCAGCAAGCTTGATGGACCCCACGTGTGCGTCGAGCCGAGCTTTCCGAATTGGGTTTGAGAGCGCGAATCCGATATCGGTAGCCAAAGTTATGGCCAAAATACCGAAACGTGTCCAAAACCGACTCAATCTTGGAATTGACTCGACCACCTCCCGTCTTTACGTTGACCCGCCATCCTGAAAACATTTGACTTGTGCCTCTGCGCCGGGCCACCCGAGGTTGAAAGAACTCAACCTTGAGTTTATTTGCACCTCTCTTGGTAGGTGCGGATCTTCGTGCTTGATCGCTCAAAACCACGGAGATAGAAAGTAGGTTAGTAGTATTGGTTACCCGGTCAGGAGGGGCTTCATCCCGTCGAGGTGTCAACACAATCTTTCTCCCTTTGATGCTAAAGGAATATGTATTCTTCCTCCCATTATGAATAACATTACGATCATACTGCCAAGGCCGACTCAACAATACATGACAGGTATCCATAGGCACAACATCACACCAAGCATTGTCAAAATACTTTCCGCCAATGGAAAAAGACATGAGGCATCGTCTATCTACTTTTACCTCGCTGCCTCTACTTAACCATGATAACTTGCACGGCTTGGGGTGTTGCTTTGTCTTCAACTGTAATTTCTGGACATCCTCCTTGGATACCATATGCTCACGGCTGCCACTATCAATGATCAACTTACATACCTTGCCAGTAATAGTACATATCGTGAGGAAGATACTATTTCTCAGCCAGTCGTCCCTTGATTCATCCTTGGGTGCCAACAGACTCTTGCGAACAAGAGTCACATTTGGCAAATCCCAATTAAATGATTCATCCTTGTTATGAAGTGCATTTTGACTCCAATTTATCCTTGGGTCTTCATGGCCCGTCAATCGACCGACGTCGCTGACCTCATCATCGTCTCCATAATCATCCGTAGAATTGGTTCCCTCGACCTCGTCACGCCTTGTCCTTTCAATCATTAGGTTCTTTCCCTTACGACTAGCGGGTTCCGACATTGGTGACTTGTGCCTCGCTCATACATAGATAACAATGAGCGATGGTAGAGTTAGAACTACGGCGTTTAGTTCTTTGAATGAAGGCCAGGGACTCACGGTAGCGGCCCGGATTTAGGCCCCTTTCACGATAAGCTTTTGATTGGTGGTCTTCTATTATTTGCTTTTTTCAGCGGTAAAAAGGCTAAGCTAGTATGTCTCGAAATTATAGCGCCCGGCCGGATCCGGGACCTTTGGCGATGTGCGAGGCCGGTAGAAGTACACGAGTAGAGAGCGGGCCCAGTTTGGCTCGGATCTGAGGCTTAAGTGAGTAAAGCAGATAATGCAATAAAACAACTTAATTATTCAAAAATAACAGAGTTCAGCGAAAAATCATAAAAGGGTTCATATACCCTACAAATACTAGGCCCTATAGGGGACCTACAAAATAAAATGTCTCACACACAATAAAATTTAAACAAGGTCCTCGGACCTCTGCAAATCCTCCCGATCTACGATAAATCCTGCGTCTAGAGAATCCTACTCCTCGGGATCACATGCTTGAGGGAAGAAACAAGTGCATGAGTTTTGAATGGAAGCCCGATAAAGTACCCCTGCGGGGTTCAAGAAAACATGATATCAAATAAGAATATCAAGAAACAAACTCGGGGCACACCCCTCAAAAACAGTCCCTAGGAGTCTACTACAAAAACAAACAAAGGTAACGACTCCTAGCTACAGAAGCCCTAGGGCTCTGAAATGAGTTCCAATGGTAGCTCCACAAAGTGCGCTTGCCGTGCACCATCAAGAACTGCTGAAAACACGACCATCCGGTCGCTATGGCCCTCGGGTTGTATGTCGGTAGCGCCACCTCTCTACGTGTCGACACGGCCAGCGAATCACTCCCACGACGGGCATGACAACCAGAGTATCGATCCCTCTGGCATAGCAATGCCGGAACATCAGGGTGTCCCATCCCTGAACCTCCGAAGCGAGCTCACCGCCCACCTAATCCGGTCAAGAACAAACAAGTAGGGATCCCAACATCCCAAAACAATCAATCATGCTAAATAAAGAATTTCAATAAATCAAGAAGCATGAATGAATACAAGCAACATGTCAAGAAAAAGACATATCAAGAAAACTCCGAAGAGTGGACCAAGGCAGGTATACTTAACCTAAAATCACAGAGTCTCGTGCTCCACGGGACTTCCTGACGCATCCAAGTCAAAATCTGATAAGGATAGTTCTATTAATATACACGTCTTTAAGTAGTATATCTACAATGCATGCTCTAACGGTCCTAGTCCAACTTGCGAGCCTTCCCTCGTGTTCCCGTGTCATTTTACCTTAAATCACTATGCTTATTTATTTCTTACTTTTGGCTGGCCCATTCTTCCTTCTAAGTTAAATTCAACCCATAATAATCCATTGGGCCCAAGGCCATTTCAAATCACTAGTTGAATTAATTCACAAAGCCCACATATTAATCACCCGATTAATCATCAATTAGTCAATTTACTAATTGTCACTACCTAATCCACTGATTAGTTATCCAAATTAATGAAATTGACTAATTTACCAATTAGTCATCCATTAATCAATCCAATTAACTTAGGTTGATTAAACCAAATCAACTAACCTTTTGATTAGCCCAAGCCCAATTTGATTAATGACTAGCTAACCAATATAACTAACTTTAACTAATTATCCAATTAGTTGTTATTCTATTAATTATTCAACTAACCATTTAGTTAAATAATTATCTCACTTGATAAATTTCAAGTTAGCTAGCTTACTAATCAACTAGCTATAACAAATTAATTTAATTAGTGAGATCTTCAAATTAGTTCACTAATCAACTACTTTAGTTAATTAATTAATTTCCCAAATTAATTAATCTCTAATTAGTTAACTTTACAATTAACTTACTAAATTAATTAACAATTTTAAATAACTCTAAGCCCTCTGCTGTCTCTCTGCTCTCCTTCTTCACCTTGCTGCAGTTCTTGGGTGCCTTGAGGGAGTCCGCCTCTCCTTGTTGGTCATGGCCCGAGGAAGCCTTGGGCAGGCCGAAAGCTCTCTCACGCGCGTTCCAGCCTCTTGAGGGGTAGTGCGCCACGTGTCTGGCCTTTGTCCGAGTAGGGAGCCCGTCGAGGCGTCTTCTTCCTCATCGGCCGGCTCCGCCCTCGGCCGGACCCCCCTCCCCTTTCTATTCCTCGGCGTCAGCCCCTCTAACATGAATTCGCGTGACACGAAAGAAATAAGATAAGCGAGAGGGAGTGACTCACCCAGGAAGAAGATGATCGTTGGTGACCTAGTTATTCGCTAGGGCTCCACTGAAACAATCTGCTCCTCCGGAAAAGCGGTGGGGCTTCGTCGCGACCTGGAAAACTTCTCTCTCTCCTTTTCCTCCCGGGTTTCTCAGCGGTGGAGGTGGCTGCGCCGCTGCTTGATGTGCTCAGGTGCCTGCGTGCTCGACTCCCTCTTATAGGCCCGCGAGAATGAATCCTCGCTACATCAAGACCGGTGTCAATGGAGATCACATGCGATTCAATCCCACCGCCTTTCCTTTTCTTGATGTCCCTTGATCGCGGGCGGAGGCGCTACCATGGTGGCGCTTCGTTGGCGTGGAGAGACATTTCATCGTGATCGCGGATCGCCCCTCGATTGAACTTCATGGTACCGGGACCTACCCGCACGGTAGGAGCTCATGTGTGCTTACCATCGTGATTATAATGGAGGGCGAGATGTGTAACGCCTGCCCGAAATAAATAAAAATGTTTATTTATTAAATCTTTAATGGGAAAAAGATTTAAAGATTTTATAGTTATGGGATTCGAGGAATTTGTTAAGTGTTAATTAATGGGAGTTAATTAACGGTAATTAATTCGGGTTCATTAATTATTGGAGGAGCACAGACAAAGTTTTAGTCCCGTGAAAAGTGGATCCAGTGGGGGCGGTGACAACCCCTGTGATGCCACGGTGGACCCAAGTGACTAAAGGAATTGACTAAAGGCCGAGATTCATGGATCTAGGCTCGGGCATGAGGAACGAGAATTATGGCGGTGGACCCTCACCGAAATTGAATCCATTCACCCGGGATGACAAGTACGTGACTCTACAAAGAGACATGTGAGGGCATAGTAATCATGTGACAACTTAATTTAATGAATATTAAATTGAAATTTTTATAAATGATAAGAGGAGAGAGGGAGAAAGAAATTCATTTCTCTCTCTCGATTCCTCTCTTCCTCTAGATTCACGAGCACCTTCGAGCTCACCCACGCCCTTCTCTCCGTAGCATCCCACCGACTGACCCTTGCCGCCCGGCCACCAACTCCTCGGTCAGCCCCTACTGCGGCGTTCAAGGCCGCTACAAGAGTACTACCAAGGCGGCCTCGCCCGGCCGGTCCGCCCGGCCTGATCCCGGCGTGAGCCAGCTTGGCTCCGGGCTCCTTCTGAAGGCCAGCCTCGCTGCCAGGTATCACAGCGGCCAAGTAGCAAGGCTGCGTGGCGCGCTGCCGTGTACCGCCAAGCCAAGCCATCAAGGCCAAGACGCCTCCGATTAGCACAAGGCCGCTGCCAGCATCGCCGCGTGCCGCCGCATGATTCTGCCGCTCGCGCATCAGCAGCGCACGCTGCAGCGCTGCAGCCCGGCCACCGCCGCCGACTTTCACAGCGTCGCCCGCCATCACTCCCCGATTGTTATCCCTAACTTTGGGGGGGAATTTACACATGAATTTATCGATTTAATGGTTGGAATTTACTTGACATGATTGGGATTTTTAGAATTATCATGTGTTAAGTTTGATGCCATTGAATGTATGTTGATAAAGGATTTAACTTCTAAGTTGATTTGGTGGAATGAAAGTAATTAAGGAGAAAGTAAAAGGGGATTTGCATGATTTATGATTCGGTAATTTCATGGAAGAATTAGGGATGAAATGTGATAGTTGTATGATTGTATAAGCTTTAATGTTTCATGTATGCATGATTTGTTAGATCCATGTGTAATGGATAGATTATGGAGAATGTTTGTATTAATTTTCGGGGTCCTATAAATAGGGGAGATGCCGCCAAAATTCCCAGTAAATTCATGCATCATTACTTGTTAGTTGAGGACTTTCAAGTATAATGAGCTTAGAGGGGTTATCACTCGATGACCCAATCTCTTGTTAGGGATAATTTAGGAGGTTAAGCATAACCGTGATTCCGTATTTTCCTAAATGAAGTATTTAAGTGTAGAGACACTAAGAACTATTGTCCTTCTACTAGATCGACCGGCTGGCGTGATACGTGAGGTGGATCGAAAGATTTTTCCTTGGTGACGTGGTAGGATCTCGCACTGCACTTCTGTGAGTATTGCCTTCTCCTACCTTGCTTTAGTTATTGACGCTCTTATTCCCTTGAGAGGTTCCCAACACATATTCGAGACAGACATCGGATATGTGTCGGTTTTATATCTCAAGGGATAATTGCTTTCTACATTTCTTACACAAGTATTGCTTTCTTCTACCTTGCTTTTGTTATTGGCACTCTTTTTCCCTTGAGAGGTTCCCAACATTTATTCGAGACGGACATCGGATATGTGTCGGTTTTATATCTCAAGGGATTGTTGCTTTCTATATTTTTTTACATATTTGAGTTGAGTCTTTACTCCTTAAATATGTTTGGCTCCTGATCTCGAGGGATCGTTACTTTCATATGTATATTCATGTGGTTTGCTTTGGATGTACATATGTGTGTATACCTATTATTAGGTATTTGGTACCCAGTGCGCCAATCTCTTACGCATGTGGCATGATACATCGGGACCGGAGGCTCACCAGAGTGATATTTTCTGGCCATGTATACATGATTATAGCGCTATCCGGGTTAGGCCGAAGACGATGCTGACGGTGTCGTTGATGTCGTAGACATCCTAGTATCACATATGCCAGGAGATTGAGTACATTCGTGGATTTATCCACATCTTAGATGCAGACAGCTTGCTAGTGATTGTTGTCTCATCTGCAGATTTGTTTATTGCCTCTCTTACTCCTTCTTTATGGCGTTTGCCACTTTTACTGCTTTATGAGGTCCTACTGAGCCCTCTTCTTTAGCTCATGCACTTGATTGTGTTTCTCAGGTTCAGACGAGGAGTAGGGACGATCTCCACCTCTCGTCCATTCTATAGAGGCTGTTCACTGGCCTTTTGCACTAAGGCCCCTCTGCTTCTCAAATTCACCATTTGGTCCCTGGAGTGTGAGAGAGACACTATTTCCTTAAGGTCCCTTATCTCTTCTAGTTTACATTTAGGTCCTTCACCAGAGACATTCTCTTTTACCTTGTAGTCCTCAACTTTTTATGAAATTTGTTATAAGTCCTTGGCAGCCAATTATCTTGAATTTAATCAACTAAATCAATTAATTGAATTATTCTCCCTCTTTCCTTTTTGATTAAATCAATCATGCCAAGTTGGGACCTTTTCTCCATTAATCACAATCAACCTTAATTTTTCCCATTTCCTTTTTAGTCCTACCATGATCAGTTAGGGGGTTTCCTTATTTAATTAAATTGCTCACTTCCAATTTAACTAAATCACTCACTAATTGATTTAAATAAATTATGGAAACAATTTATTTATTCATTTCAAACTCTCTCTCATGTCCATTTTACCAAGATGCCCTTGGGACTTATACTAATCCCCGAAATGCCCTTTAGCGAATTATTTAGAAATTAAATAGAGGAAATTTTAAATCTTTTTATTCAAGAACAATCTTGGATTTTACAATCTCCCTTCCTTACAAAAATTTCATCCTCGAAATTTAAAATAGAGCCTCTACACTCATCCCGAGACGAACAACTCCGGGTAACGCTTCTTCATATCCTCTTCGTGTTCCCACGTGGCTTCCTTGTCGGAGTGATGGTTCCACTGCACTTTCACAAATGGAATGGCTCGGTTTCTCAACTGTCGTTCTTCACGGTCTAAGATCTCCACTGGCCGTTCCTCATATGACATGTCCTCCTAAACCTCCACTGGAACCTGTGGAATCACCCGAGATGGATCCTGAATACATTTCTTCAGCATAGAAATGTGGAACACGTCATGAACCTGGGATAGGTTCGGTGGTAGAGCCAATCTGTAGGCCACGGCTCCTACCCTATCCAGAATCTCGAAGGGTCCGATATAGCGTGGGGCAAGCTTCCCACGCCTTCCAAATCTCACCACTCCCTTCATAGGCGACACTTTCAGAAATACAGCATCTCCAACCTGATACTCAAGCTCAGTACGCTTCAGGTCTGCATAACTCTTCTGCCGGCTTTGAGCAACCTTTAATCTCTCCCTGATCATCCGAACCCGCTCCTCTGTCTGACGGATGAAGTCTGGTTGCTTTAGTGTTTTCTCAGCCATGAGCTTTCTCTCACCCACATCACCCCAACATATCGGTGTCCGGCACTTCCTCCTATAAAGTGCCTCATAAGGAGCCATCTGAATACTCGCCTGATAACTTTTGTGTAGGCGAACTCCACCAAACTCAGATGCTCATCCCAAGATCCTGTGAAGTCCAAAACACATGCCCTCAACATGTCCTCCAAAACCTGGATGGTCCTCTCTAACTGACCATCCGTCTGTGGGTGGAAAGCCGTGCTAAATGCCAGATGGGTGCCCAAAGCCTCATGCAGAGCCTCCCAAAACCCTGAGACAAATCTAGTGTCTCTATTAGAGGTGATCGATACCGGTACCCCATGGAGTCTCACAATCTCATCAATATACAGCCAAGCCAACTGCTCCAATGACGCACCCGTCCTCAGAGGTATAAAGTGAGCCGACTTAGTCAATCTGTCCACAATGACCCAGATTGACTCCTTACCCCTCTGAATTCGCGGTAATCCTGTCACAAAATCCATGTTGATATGTTCCCACTTCCACTCCGGAATGGGTAACGGCTGTAATGTCCCGACTGGCTTCTGATGCTCTGCCTTCACTAGCTGACAAGTGACGCATCTGGCTACAAACTCAGCGACATCCCGCTTCATGCCCTTCCACCAAAAGTGGTCCTTCAAACCTCTGTTCATCTTGGTACCACCGGGATGAATCGCATAGCCCGAGTAGTGGGCTTCCTCAAGAATCTTATTCTTTAACTAAGGAACTTTTGGCACACAAATTCTATCATCAAACCTGAGAGTACCATCCTCATGCACTCTAAACCATGTCGGGTCTCCCTGCCCAATCTGACTCCTGATCTCCTCTAGATCTGCATCTTGCCTCTGAGCATCTCTAATCCTTCCCAACACTGAGGGTCGTATGTGCAAGCTGGCCAAACTAACCTCTATCCCTGATAGAATAATCTTCAACTCCAACCTCCTCATATCCTCCAACAAGGGCCTCTGAGACGTCAACAATGCGGCGATTCCATAGTTGGACTTCCTACTCAAGGCATCTGCCACCATGTTAGCCTTGTCCTGGTGGTAATGAACACTCAGGTCGTAGTCCTTGATCAGCTCCAACCATCGTCGCTGTCTCATGTTCAGTTCCTTCTGGGTAAAAATGTACTTGAGGCTCTTGTGATCTGTGTATATCTCACAAGGCACTCCATAGAGGAAGTGTCGCCAGATCTTTAAAGCAAACACGACTGCTGCCAGTTCCAGATCATGTGTGGGGTAGTTCTCCTCGTAAGGCTTCAACTGACGGGAAGCATAAGCTATGACTCTCCCATCCTGCAATAATACACACCCCAGACTAGTCTTGCACGCATCACTATACACTGTGTACCCCTGCCCACTCTGCGGTAAGGCCAGAATTGGTGCTGACACCAATCTCTTCTTCAGTTCCTGGAAGCTCTTCTCACAAGACTATGTCCAAACAAACTTGGTGCCTTTTCTAGTCAACTTCGTCATAGGTGCCGCGAGACGGGAGAATCCCTCAACAAATCTCCAATAGTAACCTGCCAAGCCCAAGAAACTCCGAATCTCCCTGATGGTGGTCAGTCTCCTCCAATCGACGATTGCCTCAATCTTCTTGGGGTCCACTGAGACTCTAGCTCCGCTGATCATGTGCCCCAAGAAAGCCACGCTGTCCAACCAGAACTCACACTTGGAGAACTTGGCATACAACCGATGCTGTCTCAGAGTCTCCAACACGACTCTCAAGTTCTCTATGTGCTGCTGGCGACTGCTAGAGTAGATCAGTATATCGTCGATGAAGACCACCACGAACCGGTCCAAATACTGCCTGAAGACCCGGTTCATCATATCCATGAACACCGCCGGGACATTAGTGAGTCCAAAAGGCATGACCAGAAACTCATAGTGCCCATATCTGGTCCGAAAGGAAGGCACTCTTTTGGGACGCCGTCCTCCCCCTCACGATCCCACCTGACGACAGCGATCTCAAATCAATCTTCGAAAACACCTGAGCTCCCTGCAACTGGTCCAAAAGGTCATCGATCCTCGGCAGGGTGTACTTGTTCTTCACTGTCACCTTGTTCAGTTCTCTGTAGTCGATGCACAACCTCATCGATCTGTCTTTCTTCTTGACGAACAACACTGGTGCGCCCCAAGGTGACATGCTGGGCCGAATGAACCCCTTCTCCAGCAACTCCTCCAGTTGCACTTTCAGCTCCTTCAGCTCTACTGGCGCCATCCTGTATGGAGCCCTGGACACGGGAGCTGTACCTGGAATCAAGTCAATAGAGAATTCTAGCTCTCTCTTAGGGGGTAATCCGTGTAGCTCCTCAGGGAACACATCGCTGCTACCGCGGGTCTACTATCCTTCTTAACCTCTAAGATCGAGGCTAAATATCCGACACATCCTCCATCTAGCCCGAGCCTGGAGAGTTGAGATCTCTCGAACCAACGAACAGTCTTGGCTGCCACGGAAGGTGAACTCCACGTCGCCCGGCATCCTGAAATACACTCTCTTCTCACGACAATCAACCATCGCGTGCACAGAAGAGAGCCAATCCATACCGAGGATTACATCGTAATCCCTCAGGTCCATCACATGAAGGGTGGCAGGCAACTCCCGCCCCTCTATCATCACTGGGCATGCCGGCACCATCTTGTTCACCATCCTCGCAGCTCCAACTGGGGTGTCCACGCTCAACACATATGGTAGCTCTACCGTGGGTAATGAATGTCTCCGTGCAAACAGTACAGATACAAAAGAATGTGTGGCACCCGGGTCAAACAATGTGCATGCATAAAAGAACTAACAGCGATCGTATTCGCAAGCGGCGTCCGGCGATGTCTGAGCCTCCTCAGTGGTCAGGTGATAGACAAGTCCATGCGTCGTGGGCCTCACAGGCTGTACGGTGGCCGAAAGCGAAGTGGAAGGTTGGCTCGCCGTCGACTTCCCCTTCCTTGACGGCCGTGGGAGCGAACTCGATGGCACCTGGAGGCTCCGAATGACTGTTGAGGCCCCTGAGTGCCTCCTCCTGCACTCTGTCCAGTCCGACGCTGTGGGCACTGCGCTTTCTTATGATCCAAACTGCAGCATAGGAAACATCCTCCATTAAGTCTAAGACACTGTGACTGCTTGTGGTTGCCTTCGCATTCAAAGAACTTGATCTTCTGTGGCCCTTTGTTCCAACTGCCCTTGCCTCCAGATGAGGCTGCCGATCATGTTGCTTTGTTGTAAGGCTGGGACCTGTAATTTGACTTCTTATGTCCCGAGCTCTTACCAGAAGATTGTCCTGGCCCACTGCTTTGTGCCTTCTCTTTCTTATCCTTCTTTGCTGGTCCCTGGGATCGTCTGACAGGATGCATCAATATACTTGGTACGGGACACCACATCGGTATAGCTGGTGCACAAATGACTAGACACAATCTTCTTCAGTAAAGGCCTCAGACCCATCTCAAACTTCCTTACTTTGCTTTCTTCAGTAGGAACCATATCAGAAAGGAATCGGGCCAGTCTATCAAACTCAATCTCATACTGTTCAACGGTCAATCCTCCCTGAATCAAATTGTTAAACTCTTGGGTCATTAAGAGAAGTCTTCCCCTAGAGAAGTACTTGGCGAAGAATGCTTTCTTGAACTCCTCCCATGTCTGAAATGGCACACCATTCCTTAGGCGTACCTCACCAAGGTACCAGTCTTCAGCACAGCCTTGCATCAGGTATGCGGCTGTCCTAACCCTGTCGATGTCCTCTGCTTGGTACATTTCAAATGTTCTTTCCAGCTCCCTGATCCATAACTCAGCCGCCTGTGGGTCAGCGGCTCCATCAAAGAAATTTTGGGGATGGCCTCGATCTCAAAGAATCGGACCTCGGCCGGCGGGTGTGGCGGTGGAGGGTGGTGCTTGATGTTCTTGTCTCGTTCTTGGATGTACCCCATCATCTCTCGCATGAGGTCCATCACTGCTACTGGGGGTACTTCCTCTCTCACATTTTGGCCAGACTTACTGACCTGCGTAGTCCCGGATTGGAGCGTGTCAAGCTAGTGCCCAATCTCCATAGCCGCTGGCGGTGGGGGAACCTCCTCCACCGGGGGCTCAGGCGCCGTCGTGATGAAAGGCCGTCCTCGAGGTCGTTCTGTCCCTTCTCTTCCACTCATCCTGCTTATTACCAAACAACCTGTAGGGTTAGCTTTGAAAAACATCACACTGGAAAACAAATAATGGTCTTTATTTATTCTATAAACTCAAAAAAGATACTTGTAGTTCATACAACTCAGATAGTTTGCAAGACTACAATTTATTCTTCCTAGTGACAAAAATCTAAGAAATAACTCAATCCTCTCTATCTCACTGACAAATGAGTGTAAGTTACACATGCCCCGTCGAGGAGGCGATTGTGGTGTAAGTGGCAGGGTGCCTGTCCGGGAGACGATGGGGTGTAGTCCACGGTGGTCCCCTCCAGGTGTCAAGCACACCCTCCTGCTAGCCGGTGGTCCGGGGTGGTCTTCTGCCGCCAGCCTCTCCTCCTAGCACCGTAAGGAGCTGCAAGGCTCCTACGATAGTCCCGAGCGTCTCTCACACAACGGTGAACCCTACGCTCCTCCCTCCACTTTCACTGGAGTAATGTCTCTACTGCAGCCTCGATCCTATCAATGCGTCTGATAGTCGCCTGCACAGCCACCCTAAACTCGGCTAGTAATGCGCTCGCGATCTTCAGCCGAGGCGGTGGTGGAGTGTTTCCCTCATGCATCTCCACTTCCTCGGGACGATGCCGCAAGACGTCGAAGTATCTTGGTCCACGTTATCCTGGTCCCGACATCCTGCTTCCTCTGCATTTAAAGGAAGAGCGTTAGTCCAACTTGTCAAAATGTCACTACCCAACCCAACACTCAGTTCAACTACTTGACTAAGTCACTAGGGCAACTAGGGTGTCCATTATCTACATTCTCTGATACCACCTTAATCTGTAACGCCCCGACCCGATCCCGGGACCTCGGGCACGTGTGCAGACCGACTGTACCCGAGTAGAGACGGGCCCCACTTGGATACAAGGCCTAAGTGAGTAAAGCAGATAATGCAATAAAAAAACATAATTATTCAAAAATAACAGAGTTCAACTGAAAATCATAAAAGGATTCATATACCCTACAAATACTAGGCCCTATAGGGGACCTACAAAATAAAATGTCTCACACACAATAAAATTTAAACAAGGTCCTCGGACCTCTGTAAATCCTCCCGATCCACGATCGGCTCCTGCGTGCTAGAATCCTACTCCTTAGGATCTGTAAACAGGAAGAAACAAGTGCATGAGTTTTTGAATGGAAAGCCCAGTAAGTACCCTTGCAGGGTTCAAGAAAACATGATATCAAATAAGAATATCAAGAATCAAACTCGGGGCACACCCCTAAAAAACAGTCCCTAGGAGTCTATCACAAAAACAAACAAAGGTAACGACTCCTAGCTACAGAAGCCCTGGGGCTCTGATATGAGTTCCAATGGAAGCTCCACAAAAGTCTCCCCTGGTCAGTACCATCAGCAAACCTGCTGAAAACACGACCATCCGGTCGCTATGGCCCTTGGGTCGTATGTCGGTCGCGCCACCTCTCTACGTGTCGATACGGCCAGTGAATCACTCCCACTGACGAGCATGACAACCAGAGTATCGATCCCTCTGGCATGGCAATGCCGGAACATCAGGGTGTCCCGTCCTTGAACCTCCGCAAAGGAGCTCACCTGCTTCACTGAATCCGGGCCGAAGAACAAACAAGTAGGGATCCCAACATCCCAAAACAATCAATCATGCTAAATAAAGAATTTCAATAAATCAAGAAGCATGAATGAATACAAGCAGCATGTCAAGAACAAGACATAACAAGAAAACTCCGAAGAGTGGACCAAGGCAGGTATACTTACCTAAAATCACAGAGTCTCGTGCTCCACGGGACTTCCTGACGCATCCAAGTCAAAATCTCATAAGGATAGTTCTATTAATATACAAGTCTTTAAGCAGTATATCTACAATGCATGCTCTAACGGTCCTAGTCCAACTTGCGAGCCTTCCCTCGTGTTCCCGTGTCATTTTACCTTAGTTGATTTGGCTGGCCCATTCTTCCTTCTAAGTTAAATTCAGCCCATAAATAATCCATTGGGCCCAAGCCCATTTCAAATCACTAGTTGAATTAATTCACAAAGCCCGCATATTAATCACCCGATTAATCATCAATTAGTCAATTTACTAATTGTCACTACCTAATCCACTGATTAGTTATCCAAATTAACGAAATTAACTAATTTACCAATTAGTCATCCATTAATCAATCCAATTCACTTAGGTTGATTAAACCAAATCAACTAACCTTTTGATTAGCCAAAGGCCAATTTGATTAACGACTAGCTAACCAATATAACTAACTTTAACTAGTTATCCAATTAGTTGTTATTCTATTAATTATTCAACTAACCATTTAGTTAAATAATTATATCACTTGATAAATTTCAAGTTAGCTAGCTTACTAATCAACTAGCTATAACAAATTAATTTAATTAGTGAGATCTTCAAATTAGTTCACTAATCAACTACTTTAGTTAATTAATTAATTTCCCAAATTAATTAATCTCTAATTAGTTAACTTTACAATTAACTAACTAAATTAATTAACAATTTTAAATAACTCTAGCCCTCTCACTTGTCTCTCTCGTGCTCTCCTTCTTCACTGCAGGTTGCCGGTGCTACAGGGAGCCCGCCTCTCCTTGTTGGTCGCCGGCGAGCCTTGGACGGCCGGAAGCTCTCTCCTGCCACCGTTCCCCGCCTCCTGAGGTGGTTTGTGCGCTGTGGCCACCTGTCAGGGTAGGGAGCCGTCGGGCCACGTCTTCTTCCTTACCGGCGTGCTCCGCCCTCGGCCGGACCCCCCCTCCCCCCCTTTCTATTCCTCTCTCGACGTCACCCCTCTAACATGAATTCATGACCTGAAAGAAAATAAGATAAACAGAGGGAGTGACTCACCGGAGAAGATGATCGTTGGTGACCTAGTTCGTCGCCGGAGCTCCCTGAAACAATCTGCTCCTCCCGGAAAAACAGTGGGAGCTCGTCGCGACCTCGGGAAAACTTCTCTCTCTCCCTTTTCCTCCTGGTTTCTCCCGCGGTGGAGGTGGCTCGCCGCCGTTGCTTGATGTGCTCCCAGGCCTCGGGTTCGACTCCCTCTTATAGGCCACAAAATGAATTTCCACGCGATCAAGACCCGGTGTCAATGGAGATCACATGCGATTCAATCCCACCGCCTTCCTTTTCTGGATGTCCCTTGATCGCGGAGGAGGCGCGTCCTCGCGGTGGCGTTCGTTGGCAGGGAGAGACATTTCATCGCATCGTGATCGTCCCTCGATTGAACTCGCGGCTGGGATCTACCCGCACGGTAGGAGCTCATGTGTGCTTACCATCGTGATTATAATGGAGGGTGAGATGGGTGCTTCGCGATCCGTAACTCCCTGATCAAATCGATCTCCACCGCTCATCCATTATATAGAGGCTGTTCACTGGCCTTTTGCACTAAGGCCCCTCTGCTTCTCAAATTCACCATTTGGTCCCTGGAGTGTGAGAGAGACACTATTTCCTTAAGGTCCCTTATCTCTTCTAGTTTACATTTAGGTCCTTCACCAGAGACATTCTCTTTTACCTTGTAGTCCTCAACTTTTTATGAAATTTGTTATAAGTCCTTGGCAGCCAATTATCTTGAATTTAATCAACTAAATCAATTAATTGAATTATTCTCCCTCTTTCCTTTTTGATTAAATCAATCATGCCAAGTTGGGACCTTCCCCCCATTAATCACAATCAACCTTAATTTTTCCCATTTCCTTTTTAGTCCTACCATGATCAGTTAGGGGGTTTCCTTATTTAATTAAATTACTCGCTTCCAATTTAACTTAATCACTCACTAATTGATTTAAATAAATTATGGAAACAATTTATTTATTCATTTCAAACTCTCTCTTATGTCCATTTTACCAAGATGCCCTTGGGACTTATACTAATCCCCGAAATGCCCTTTAGCAAATTATTTAGAAATTAAATAGAGGAAATTTTAAATCTTTTTATTCAAGAACAATCTTGGATTTTACAGAAATAATCCATAACGAGTGCAGATTGAGAACATCTGCAATTGTTGGCGCAGACCTCCCAGATATCGAGTCACCAGTTGCTCCTTTGTCTCGGATAAGTCGTCCCGCGCGATCAATTGGTAGAAGTCCTCTGTGTACTCATCTACCGATCTTGAGCCCTATCTCAACGTATGAAGTGGTTAAAACAAGGTTTGGGTGTAGCCGAAGGGGAGGAAGTGCCCCTTCATCTTCTTCTTCATCTTGTCCCAATCTACGATCTTTGGTTTGCCTTGCCGATCCCATGAACGTCGCAGCTGCTTCCACCACACGCATGCTCGGCCCTTCTACTTGATGACAACTAGCTTCACCTTTAGACGATAAGGGACCTCCTTGTACTCAAATATCCGCTCGACCTCGTTCAGCCAGTTGATGAAGACTTCAGCATGTAGGGTTCCAGTAAATTCGGGCATCTCCACCCGAAAGCCGAGATCTCCGTGACGCTCCTCTCGTGCACGGTGCTCTCTGGATTGCCTACACCGAGAATAGGGGTTGACGAAGGTAGACTCGGAGTCGTGGTCTGAAACCTCACAATCCCCCAAATCTCGCGCCGCCAATCGTTGGGTCAACTCCGCTACTTGTCTTTGCAGATCCTCGTTCATCGCTTCCAAGGCGATTGGGTCTCGAGACGGACCTTCCTCTGTCGGAACATGTCCACCACAACGACCACCACGGCCACCACGATCTCCAGCCGTTGATCTGAAAGCTACGGTGAAGAAGATGATCTCGATACCAAGCGACGGAGGTAGTGATTAACCTGTGGGTGGTGGTAAACAGGGGGGATTGATAGAAGAGCAAGAAAAAGGGAGGACAAACAGAGAAGAAAAGTCTCTGAAACTTTAAAAGGAAAATATAACTCAATAATCAATGAATAAAATTCAACCCACAAGCCGGGTTTAAATAACTAAAAAACACTAACCTAGATAACCTAGAAATTCTTTCTTCTTATCCAAATTTACCCAAATCGGCAAATTTTGGTCAAATAGAAAAACTTATCTAATTATAAAATAACTAAACAAAATAGATAACTCCTAAAAATCCGAGTTCAAATCTGATTCATATCCTATCCTAAATTGGCATAGAAATATTACCAAAAATAGCAAAAAAAAACACCGAAAAACAAATAAATGACGGGGAAAATAGTGGAATTTGAGGATGAAGGAAAGGTCAGCTCGATGGACCCCACGTGTGCGTCGAGACGAGCTTTCCGAATTGTGTTTGAGCGCGCGAATCCGATATCGGTAGCCAAAGTTATGGCCAAAATACCGAAACGTGTCCAAAACCGACTCAATCTTGGAATTGACTCGACCACCTCCCGTCTTTATGTTGACCCGCCATCCTGGAAACATTTGACTCTTGCCTCTTGCATTATTATAAATATGAGGTTCAGGTTCTCTCTCGCTACACACACAAATTGATAGAAAACCCTAACATATATAAAAGAGGTTGTGCCCTATCGATCAACTTATAAAAAAGAAGAGAGTAGGGAGAAAAGATCTAGCCTTCGCTAATCGCAAGTTTATTGTCGCTGCATGGCTTGGTATTACAAGATCATAAATATCAACATTTCTTAAGATACGCTTCCGTTCATCATAAAGGTTAGTATTTGATTCAAGATCCAACTATTACAGATCAAATAAAATCTTACAATTGGTATCAGAGTTATGGTTATGCTCTAAAAATTAATGAATCATCGTAAGATCAATGAGAGATTATTTTAATTTATCTTTTAGAAATTAATCATGAAATCTTCGGAAATTCATTATGGAAATTTCATAAATTAATTATAGAATTTTTTAAATTCATTATTGAAATTTCAAAAATTAATTTATATTTTTCTAAATTTAATTATAGAGTTTTAAAAATTAATGATAGATTTTCTTGAAAATTCTTTACATAAATTTAAGAAATCAATTATCAGATTTTTTGAAATTATTTATAGAATTATTTAAAATAATCATATAATTTTAAAAAATTCATTATGAAAATTTTGGAAATTAATTATTGTATTTTGGAAATTAATGAATGTGGTTTATCCACTTTTTCAAAAAAAAAAAAATTAATTACTGAATTTTTTTAATTAATAGATTTTTTTGAAATTCTTAACATAAGTTTCAGAAATTAATTACCGTATTTTTGGAATTTAATTACAGGTATTTCAAAATTAATTATGGAATTTTCAGATTTTACTATATAATTTTCAAAAAATTAATCATGCGAATTTCAAATTAATTATAGTCTTTTTCTGAAATTAATTTTGGAATTTTTTGAATTATATTATATTTATAAAGTATGATATGGTGAATAAAAGAAATACCAATAAAATTTATTATTGGTTATTTTTAAAATTCAATAATTTCAACCATTGTTTTCAAAATTCGACATGTGATGTTTTGTCTTAAAGTACCCTAAGCATGTTATGACTTATGAAGATGAGACAGAGAATTATAAGATTAATGGTTTTCTCTCAAGTGAAGGATGTTGATTGGTTTACACATAAAGAAGGCTTTTAAATAACATCAAAACCTTAAATGTGTTTATTACATGAGATAGACATTAAAAAGAGAAATTCTCTTGCCCAAAGGTGTGAATACTCTCGGTTTGTTTTTATCATTACTTGTAAACAATAAGAGAATTTATTATGATCTATAACTACTGATATGTATGTCATCATGCAAAATAATATATGTTTGATGTGCTACAATTTAATTTTTTTTAGTAGCACGATAAGTAGATTTTATTATTTTTTGCCATGATTATGCTATAGATATAATAGTGTATAATAAAGTCGTTGCCCAAAGGTAGATTATGATGTGCAAATTTATAATTGAGCATAATTATATTTGTGGCAAGTTTGTACTGATTTCTAATTATGAGAATTAATCTCTTATAGTTTTGACCCATGTTCCCATACCATCTCTTCTAACAAATGTTCCTAAGTTATTTGGTACGAATTTCTTTGATTGGCATGAGTGACTTCTGATAACACTAAGATGCTTGGACTTAGACTAAACCCTTTGTAAAGGAAAACCCCCTGAACTTACTATGGAAAGTACCTCTGAAGAAAGAGAATACTTTGAAAAGTGGCACCGATCCAATAGATTGTCTCTCATGATACTGAAAAGTACTATTATTAAAAATATTAGGGGGTCAATTCCAAATACTGAAAATGCAAAAGATTACATAGAGTCTATTGAACAACAGCACATTGAAAGTGGGCAGTTGTTGGCATGCTTATGTCCTCTCTTACCTTAATGAAATATAACTGTAACAATGATGTGTGAAAGCATATTATGGAAACGAGGGATAGAGCAGGAAACCTGATTGCCATGGAAATGAACATATTTGATTATTTTCTAGAATAGTTTGTGGTTAACTCCCTCCCTTCATAATTTAGCCAGTTCAAAATTCATTATACTCAAAAGGACAAATGATCCATTAATGCGCTGACATCAAAGTGTGTACAAGAGGAGAGGTTAAAGCATGAATGCTTGCTTGTTGTTAACTCTGTTTAACAAAACAAGTATAATTAGGAAAGAAAATAAAAAATGAAAAGAAAATTTCACCGAAAGGAAAAATTGGGAAACCTGAAGAGCAAATGTGTTTCTATTGCAATAAAAAGGAACGCATAAGAAAAGACTATCAAAAGTGCAAAAATTGGTTTGAATAGAGAGGTGATACTTTATCCCTTGCTTGTTATGAAACCAATTTTATTGGTGTCCCATCTACTACTTGGTGGATTGATTTTGTTACTATTGTTCATATTGTTAATACTATGCAAGGATATCTTTCAAGCCGTAAAGCAAATCAAAGTGAGCGCACAATTGTAATGGGGAACCATATGACGACTAGAGTTACCATTGTTGGGACCTACTGACTCATTCTCGATACCAGATTTCAATTAAATCTTCCTAATACTTTTTGTGTGACTTCAGTATCTAGAAACTTGATTTCATTACCTAAACTAGACTTAGATGGTTTTTTTTTTGTAGTTTTGGGAATTCTTTGTTTAAGTTATTTAAGAAATCTGGTTTAGTGGGTTCTGGAATCTTGGTTAATGGCTTGTATAAATTGAATCTAGAAAAATCATTTGCCTAATCTTTGTTATCTCTGCATGTGAATGTTAGTCAAAACTGTTGCATACTTAATGAAAATTCTTATATGTTGTGGCATCAACATTTAGCACACATATCAAAGGAAAGAATTATGCACTTAGTAAAAGATAGAGTTTTACCAGCTCTTGATTTTACTGATAATGGCATGTATGTTGATTGTATTAAAGCAAAACAAACCCGAAATCATAAAAAAAAAAATCAACTAGGAGTTTAGAAACTTTAGAGTTAATCCACACTAATATTTATGGCCCTTTTCCTCCATGTTTAAGTAAGGAAAAGTATTTCATCACGTTTATTAATGATTTCACACGTTATGGTTTTGTCTTCATATTATAAGAGAAATATGAAGCTTTACATTATTTTAAAATTTTCAAAGCTGAAGTAGAAAATCAATTGGATAGGAAGATTAAAGTTGTGAGGTCAGATTGTTGTGGTGAATATTATGGCAAACATCATGACTTAGGTCAGGCTCTTTGACCTTTTTCTTTTTTTTTTTAGAGGATAATGGAATTAGGGCACAATATTCAATGTCTGAAGAACAACAACAAAATGGTGTGGTTGAAAGGCGTAATAGATTAACACTAATGGACATGGTTAGGCGTACGATGTTTATCATTGTGAGGTGAAGCACCAAGGACAACTATGTATGGTTTGAGCCGAGTTCCTAGTAAAGCTGTCTCGAAAACTCCTTTTGAGTTATGGATGGGAAGGAAACCAAGTTTACTACATCTACATATTTGAGGATGTTCTGCATGAAATTGGATCTTAAGACAATAAGTTGTTACTTTATTGGGTATTCAGAAAAGGTTTTAGGTTTTATTGTCCTAATCATGTAACAAGAATTGTGGAAACTTATATTGCTACATTCATTAAAAATAGTCAAGTTAGTGAGAGTCTTGAACCAAGAAATACGGTGTTTGAAGATATAAATGATTTAAACTCTTCATATAATTATTAGTAAGATATTGTTCCGATTGGTTCTAGTCAATATGTAATTACAATATATCAACCTAAAATAAGAAAACCATCTAACAAACTTACTATCATTGAACTCTTACCTAGTCTACAAATTTATCCACTACCAATTGAAAATGTAGTTGAATCTGGAGCTAAAAGCAGACCGAGTAGGATTCAAAAATCCTCTATCCCAGATGACTATATAATATATTTGCAAGGAGAATGATTATGATGTAGGAATTAAAGATGATCACATTTCATTTAAGCATGCTATGAATAGTATAGATTCGAAGTTATGGTTAGATGCTATGAAATATGTAAAATCCGAGGATTTTAGGGAATAAATTTTTTCTTTGATTGTTTGGTTAATAAGGGAAAGTCCCCAATGTTGGGTTTGTTGGAACTTTTATTCCTATGGTCTCTTTAAGAAATTAGTTGATTAATAAAAGATTTTCAATTGTTCTCAAAGTATTTTGTTGATTTAGAGTTCCCCATGTTTTGAAATTAGTAAAGATTTAATTGGAAAAGGGAGATTAAAAAGATTAATGCCCTAGTTAGGATTAATTGGGCTTCTAGGGATGAAATTGTAATTTCACAAAAGGGAAAGGACCTGGCCGAAATCTACCCCTCTCACAGGTGGAGGACCTACATGTCACAGGTGAGAAAAGACAAGGACTTAAGTGCAAAATGCTACAAGAAACCATGCATGAGAGTATTCAGAAATGAACAATAACTGAGATTAAATGATCTCGAGATATAGGACAAGTTCGAGACACAAGATTAGATCCTGGTCTTCCATCTATTTTCTTTGATGAGGAACGATCCAAGCCGTTGATCCAAGATGGTTGTTTTAAGATCTAGGCATAAGAATCGATCCAAGCCGCTCAAACCTTCTCATCAACTTGAATTGATCGTGACTGTCCAACAAGGAAGGCTGGTTAAGCTCAAGACGTGAGGAACGAATCCAGCCGTTCATCTATTCCATCTACCACTATCCATCTATGAAGAATAAACGAGATAAACACCATTTGATCCCATGCAACCATCCTAGCTACTCATTTGATCGAAGTATGATTATGAGACACAAAACGCCTTCCCTTCTGCACGAGCTCCGCCTTGAGGCGATCTCCTCCGCCTACGGTGTCGGCCAGAAAAAGGAAAGAGATGAAATTTAGCGAGTCAAATCCCCTCATCAATGGGATTGACAGCAACCAGGACGCTTGCTGCGAGCTCTATAAGAAGCGAACCAGTTCTCAAACCCTAACACCTCCTCCTCCTTGTTCTCCGTACACTGCCCACAGACAGAGGAGATTGGAAGCCCATCGGACAGCCACTTCCATTACCCGGTGCCAGACCGCCGCCGTGGGTGTTCACTGGGCGCCACTCATCGTTGGGAAAGACCTCTGAGGACGCGAAGGGCCACCACACGCCGGTAAGCCCACTGATAACCTAGTTAGTTGGGTGTATACATAATCATAGTTATGAGAAGAAGATGATAAAAAACCTGGTAGCCTTGAGTTAGTTAGCTGTTAGGCCTTCTCCATAACTAGAACTCAAATAAGCATAAATAACTAAAGTTATTTGCATGTAGTTTAAGGATAATTATATTCAATAAAAGGGTTCCATGGATGATGTATCCTATGATTAGACCTTGGGTAAACAAGGACAGGGTAGGATGTTAGGCCATGATGGGAAGGATGGAACCCGGCTCCGGTTAGGTTGCTCCGGCGGAGGAGAAGAAGGAGCTCGGTAATCTGAAGTCTGTGAGGTGGCAAACGTTTTCTATTCGAGAGGAACCTGCTAAGTGCCAATCGCCTCCGGCAGGCGGGAACCTAGAAGGAGGAAGGGCTCCAGCCACTCAAGTATCTCTGGCGACCACGGCACAAGGTCGGAGTACCACCCTCACACCGGCGAGGTTCTGTCCGGAGAAGAGGGGTTGGGCGGGGATCAGTTGGTCAATAGGTATAGGTTAGGTTAACTATTAAGTTGAATTGATTGTGTTTAGACAAGTAAAGTAATAGGTTGAGTCTAACCAATTGTGATTTGGGTTAGGCTTAGTTCACTTCAAAATGTTGGGTCAGTTTTAGTTGGTGGAGTCAAGTCTGGCAAATAGATTGATTGGGTTTGATTCTGAGTATTGGTTAGCCACTTAATTAATGGGTAGGGTTTAGTTGGTCAACCGAACTAGGCTTAGTTAGGTTGATGTGAAATCCAAGATTTCTCTTATTTAAAATAAATAGATTATTATGGTAGCTGAAATAATTTCCCAAAACATGATTTGTTCGAAAAGGAAGGTTTAATAAGTTAAAAACCCTAATTGAGTTTAATTATGGCTACCAGAGACATTTTGGTAAATTAAGTGTGATAGGAAAACTTAGAAAGGAATAAATAAATTTTTGGAATAAACTCATTATAATAGATTGGTGATTGATTTAATCTATTAAAGAAAATCCCCAAGTTTAGAATTAATTGGTTTATTTATTTGATGCAAATTTCCAAGTTTGGAAATTAGTTGTTCTTGATTGGAAGAGAAAGAATAATTAAATAAATTCCTAAACCTGGCGTTAATTGTCGCTGTTAGGGATGAATTCATAATTTTATAAAGATTGGGGGACTAGAATGAAATAGTACCCTTCTCACAGCCAAAGGACCTTCATGTAAACTTACAAAAGATGGAGGACTTGTATGGAATTTGTCTGAGAACCATGCAAAGGGAGGTATGGACAGTTAGGATTAAAAGATCTAAGATGAGCGTAAGTTCGAGGCAATATAGGGAAGATCTGGCTACTCTTCCATGTTATAGAGATGGGCTGATCTGAACCGTTAATCTCAACTGGTGGATTAAGTTCTAGGTGTTGGGTGTAATCTGGGTCATTCATCCAATCTCGTTTGATAGGGATGATCCACTCCACCCATCTTAGATTGTTGATTAAGTTCAAGGCTAGTGGTTTTAATCCAACCGTTCCACCTCAAATGATGGCGGCCGGTCATCAAGTCGAGTGGCGGATCCGAGACATCATGGAGGAACGATCCGCGTTGAATACTAAGCAGCGATATTAGCCGTCCATCTCCAATCTCCGTTTAAGTTCCAGGAGGAGGCGGGATATCTGGCCATCCATCGCCGTGATATCTTGACCCCCCATCCGACCGGTCGATGGATCCAAGAGACCCCGATCTAATCCTCACTGCTGGACTGCCATGCATCAATCTCCGGCGCTCGTCTGAGTAGAAGCTTATCTCGAGGCAACAACCTCCCTTCTCCCTTAGCTCCAGTGCTCGCCGTCACGAGGGAGACCTAGTTCCTCCGTGGATTATGGAAAGGTACGATTAAGGAATGTGGAGGATTGCATTGCATGCTGAATTCCAATCAAGGAGATCGTGATTTGGATCCCCGACACCTTATAAAAACCCATGTAGAGGAACCCTAAAAGCACAGCTCCTCTCCTCCATCTTCTTCTTCTCGGTTGACCACCGTTAGCTGAGTTTGAGTCAGACCTAGGAGCGAAGCCAGGAACCTCTGGAGATTGCAGAGGAGCTGCGAAGGGTCCACGCGGAGGAGAGCGACATCGTCGAGGAGTTCGGACCAACTGTCGCTTACCTCATCGGAGTTTTCATGAGGGTGCCGCTAGTCACCAGACTTGTAGGTACGTCGTGTCTTATTCCTTTCCTTTCCGATGATCATGCATGCATATAGCGAGTGCATGTCGAGTGGAATGCCGTGGGCAAAGGTATTCTCGATTGAGGGGCTGAGCGCAGGTGAAGGAGAAGGATCTGATAAGGATAAGGGGGAGGGTGCGGTTGCAGCCACTTCTCGAGAGTTGCTCGCGGCATAGCGGTGACCTTCTGGCTGCGAGGACCGAAGGGGGGGGGGGCAATGACGACCTCCACGCGTCAGCGGCGACCACCGTGCATGGCAGGGCACTCATCTCCTTGACGGCCTGCAGGTGAAATAGAGAAAGAGAGAGAGTATGTAGGAGATAAAAGTAATTAGGCTTAATCAACTAAAACCTGTTTAATTGATTAAGAGTGTGGTTGGGTTTAATCAAGTTGGGGTTGGGTTAGGACCAACTTATTGATCATGTTGTTTTGGGTTCAAGTCCGGATCTAAGTCAAGTCGGTTTGATGAAATCAAAATAGTAATGGGTTGGGTTCGGTTTGGAATTTTTGAATCAACTCACTTGGTTGGGTTTAGTCAAATTGAGTTGGGCTTGGCTTGGATCTGATCAAGTTCTATTGGGTTGAGCAAAATCATTGGATCAGGCCAGTTGAATTAGCTTGGGTCCGAATCTATTTTGTAGTCAAGTTAAATAAAAATAAAAAGAAAGGGTCTAAGAGAGGAGGTTTGAACCTGAGACCTCTCAAGTGGGCTTAGTGGTCCTTAACCACCAGGGCCTTGTTGTTGCTCTTGGATGGATAGGATAAGCTTATTTATTTAAGCTTGTTTAACCAAATAAATAAAAAAAAGAGCAAAAATGGAAGGTAGTGGGATTGGAACCCATAACCTCTCAATTATACAATAGAACCTTAACCACTAGGACATGGAAAGCCACAGTGATGATGAATGATAGTTTTAAAATAAATAAAGTTGGGCCAAATTGAGTTTAATGGGCCGTTTAGTGCGACATGCATATTCAACTAGGAATTTTTAAATTTTTGCCGACATTGATATAAGTTTTACCATCAGGTTGTGCCATAGAGACGTGACAGGCGGGATTTTGCTGAGTAATCCCGCTCGACTTTATTGAGGTAAGTACACTTGCCTCGTACCCACTCTTCGAAGTTTCTTTGGCTTTGCTTTTATCATGTTGTTGATATTATTGACTTTTTGAGACCATACATGCTTTCTTTATTTGCTTGGCATTCTTTTGAGCATGTTTGGTTGTTTCGGGATGTTGGTATCCCTATTTTGTTGTTTGGTCTTCCGCCCGGATTCAGTGGAGCGTGGGGGCTCCGTTCGGGAAACGTTTAGGGACGTGACAACCTAGCGTTTCGGCTTGCCATGCTAGAGGGACGATACTCTGGTTGTCCTACCCGTCAGTGGGGATGATTCGCTGGCCGTGTCGATACGTACGAGAGGTGACGCTACCGACATGCGACCTGAGGGCCGCATGACCGGAGGGTTGAGTTCCAACAAGTTGCTGATGATGCTGGCCGGGGGAGACGTCTTGATGAGCTTTCCTTTGGAACTCGTTGCAGAGCTTGAGAGCTGCTGTAGTTAGGGGTCGTACCGTTGTGCTTGTTTGTGGTAGACTCCTAGGGATGGTTTTGAGGAGCGTGTCCCTGTTGTTTGACTTGATTTATCATTTTTATTATGGTTTTTGAACCCCACATGGGTACTTACTAGGCTTTCCATTCGAAAGCTCATGCACTTGTTCTTTCTTTTTCAAATCTTGAGGAGTAGGAGACTTGAGTCTAGGAGCCGATCGAGGGTCGGGGTAGCTTGCAGAGGTCCGAGGATCTCTTTTTATTTCATTGTGTGTGAGAGACTTTATAGGACCCTTTCTAGGGCCTGACTTTTGTAGGACATTTGGACCCATTTGTTTTATCTTGTTTCCGCTGAGACCCTTTTATTTAGTTATTTGAAATATTTATCTTGATTTATGTTATTTGTTGTTACTTACTGAGGCCTTTTAGTCGAGTGAGGTGTGCCTTACTTGGTTATGGCCGGTCTGCTCACGTGCTCAGGGTCCCGGAATCCGGGTCGGGGCGTGACAATTGACTTGATCCAGTTTAATCAAATGAAGTGTATGGTTTGGGTATAACCAGATTGGGTTAGGTCAAGTCTGGATTGTAAAGCTAACCCGGGTAGATCAAGTCAAGTTTGAGATAATTCATTAGAGTAGCTCGAAAGAGTTGGGTTCAACTGGTTAGGGGACTGGGTTCACTCAAATCAGAAGTTGGGTTAAATTTAATCAAGTAGATTAGGCCAATCGAATAAATTGGCTTGGGTTGAGTTAACCAAGGTAAGTGTCTAGATATGAACACATTGTGTCTGATCAGTGTAACGCCCCGACCCGGATCCCGGGACCTCGGGCACGTCAACAGATCGGCCGTATCCAAGTAGAGACGAGCCCCACTCGAATACAAGGCCTAAAAATGATAAGCAGATAACATACATAATCAAAAGTTAATAAATAATAAAATCCAGCGGAAGAGAAGTAATCAAATAAGGGTCCCCTGTCCTCTACATAATCCAGGCCCTACCAGGGTCCTAATAATAACAAAGTAAGTGTCCTCTCACACAAGTAAATATCCTAGAGATCCTCCGACCTCTGCAAAAGCCCCAACCAACTCTCGCACGTCCCTGAGCCCGAGTCAACCTACTCCTCGGGACCTGAAATGAGAGAAGAAGAAAAGTTGTGAGCTTTCGAATGGAAAGCCCAGTAAGCACCCTGCAAGGAACTCAAGGCAACAGAAAGATGAAACAAGATATCAGAATCAATGAATCATCAAGCACAGGGGCTAAACCCCACACAATCAGATCCTAGAATCCAGCTGTGGCCCTCGGAGCCCTGGATAAGAAGTCCAATAACAGCTCAGCAAAGTTTTCCCCCGGACAAATGACCGGTCAGAATCATAAAACGCGACCTCGGTGCAACCAGCGACTTTCGAGTCGTGGCGGCGTATGTCGCGGTCGGTAGCACCACCTCTTCGTGTCGACACGGCTGAAATCAACCCCATCGACAGGGGATGGAGTCTCGGACTCCACCGCAACCGGGCGAAGATCGTAACTTCGGGCTATACATACCCCCGGCCAGCACACAAGACCATGTGCCCATGATCATGTGTCGGCCCACGGGTGGGTAAGTCCAAAAGAGCATTCAAACAAACTAGTAGTGAAACTTACACTCCTGTCCGGACGGAGCACAGGCTCACGTGTTTCCACGGCCACGTGCCGATCAACGGACCCTCGTGATCAGTTAGCACTACTTCTAGCTCATCAATCACACACATACTAGGAATGATATCAAACAAGCATATATGTGCATGTATCAACAAAAACAGGGACTAAATAGATCATGCTAACAAATAGCATCCAACAAGACAAGAAAACCCATGCAAGGGTGGAAACGAGGCAAGAGTGACTTACCTTAAAACGAAATCCAACCAAACGATCAGTATCTGTCCCGATGAAGCCCCACGCTCCTCGACAATATCTGTATGCACAGATCTATACTCAACACACGTACAAGTGTTTAATAAAATTATCGCTTTATAACTCACATGCTACATACTAAATGGGTCCGACCCATTAAATAACCCAATTTATCCTTTTAACTTCACCACTCAAATAATTAGCTTAACTTTCCTAATTGAGCCCACAAGTCCGCCCAAAGCCCATCTAGATCAAACCCAACTTATTAACTCAACCGATTAGACTAGCCACCATAAGAAACAATCCAGTGATAAAATACAAGGAACTCCACTACTCAAAGCCTCTCTATAAAGCCTCTCTATATGGCCTTTGCCTAAGCCAAGTTCACTGTTCCTTTCTGGTCATCTATAAAATCACATCCTAGTTTGATACAAGACAAACTAATAAAATTTCACAGTTCAAATATATATATATATATATATATATATATATATATATATATATATATATATATATATATATATATTAGTAAATCTTACAACCCAAATCCACTGTATCCAAAACCCTGCAAAAGCTTTCCACCAAAAATAAATACAAGACCTGAGCCTCCAGACTACTAGTCAGAAACCCATTAACCATGCATGTCTTCACTGAGAACTTACACAAAGTTCATTTCCCACAAAACAGTACACAAGAACTCATTATTAACTCCACATCACTCAAGTCAATTCAACTTCATTATAAAACATTGCTACCTTTGTCTTCATCTCAGGAATCCAGCAAACACACACTTCTAATAATTTTCCCAAGAGGACCAGCACACATGTACACCCGCCATTAACCATAATTAAGCAACAACAAACCCCTTTAAACCAATTCATTCCCCTCCTTAATCATTCATGGTCAAACTTATTTCATAAACTATCATACATACTCTTGAAAGAACTCCTCATCCTCCTCCACGCCCACTCATTCCTAGGAATAACTAAGACCAAGCAACCATGAACCACAACAATATCTCCTCTCTATATACCTGTACTAAACCACCCTCAACCTCTCAAACCACTCACAGTATTAGAGACACAATATTAGCTTGTATGAATCCACATCATCCTCACTGTTCTTTCACTCACTATATCTAGATCATCCATCAGCATGAATATCTACAAAAATATAAATAGACCCTCATGTGTGCATAGAGTTTACCATCATCTCATTTAAACCAATCCAGCACACCAGTCCTCACTCAAAACCGACCATGAACCAAGATACTCTAAACAAGCCAAACACACCCTATCCGGGTGCCACCAAACCTCCTCGAAGTTCTAGCAGCCTCCTCTCCATCTCATGCACCCGTCTGGCTACCTCTTGCATCCATGCACAAATCCAAGTCTAAAACCAACAAGAACCCATGCCCAGGTCTCAAGAGGAGTTCATACATACAAGTAGTATAAAAAAAAAAGAACCTAAGAACTCCATGCATGCTCTACATCTAACAGAGATCTTCCAAGCAACTACAAAGGTCAGGAGGCTTACCGGAGTTAATGACAACCTGATGATAGCTCAGGTCGATCCCCCTCTTCTCCTCGCCTTCTGCCGTCCCTGAGTCTCGTCTGAGCCTTCGAACCAAACCAAAGGATGAAGAAGTAAGAGCTCTGAATAAGAAGGTGGACGACTGCGTTTAAAAGTCTGGTTCAGGGATTAGGATAAGGCCATCGCGACTCTCCCACCTGCGAAATAGACGCGCACGATCCCCCGTTCTTATCCTCAATCAGCTGACCTACGTGCGGCGATCGCGGGGAGACGGTTGGTGATGAGGTGCACTCGCTGGCGGAGGAAAAACCAATGGCGTCGCCTCGAGATCATCATTCTAACATTGATGGACGGCTGAGAGTACCTTGTCCGGGCGGTGATGCATGGTCACGAAAGAAAAGGAAGCCCATTTCCTTATCCTTTTCCCACGCGTTTCTCTTATTTGATGGACTTCGCGTGGTTGTTAGGATTTAAAACATCACAATTCATTATCCTCTTATATATTATAAGATCATATCTTATCTTATTATGTAAATTCATACATAACATCCCATCACTCCTTTCAAATCACTTTATCTATATATATTTAAATATATATATTCCACATTCTCCACCAATGTGTTGACCGTATATACCCCCCATTAATTCAATCAAATATTATATACATACATATATGATGTTTATCATCCATCATACCACTTGAAATATAAATAGAATATTATATATAACGCTTATTTATTTAATCCACCATTATGTAGTCAATTTAGTTCAAAAATTCAACAACCACCATCCACAATCCTTCAACCATATCCTGCAACCATTTATCCAAATTTGAATTTGTATGAGATATATTATAATAATTTCCATTTCACATCACATCATGTCCTTTTGCACTTAAGTCCTTTCTTTACTTAAAATTATATACAAACACCTCACTATTTTTAATTCATGAGAGATGTGTCAATTCTCCTATGGTCCCCACACTCTCCAAATTCTCATCGGGTCCCTGTCCATATCTCTTTGTGAGACAAGTAGAATTCTCATAAAGTCCTCATAATTTATGAATTCACATTCAGTCCTCTACCACCCCAATAAACTGAGTCAAGATTTAAATCCAATTAAAATCCCAATAATTCCAATTATCCAAGTTTAGAGAATTCTTCCATCCATAAAAAAAATAATTAACGAGAACTAAAAATCAATTATTCATAGAAATTCCTTAAAACAAATCGGAAATCCTAAATTATAATCCAACTTAGGAATCTTCCCTTTTTAACCACATAATTAAAGCAAATAGCTAAAAAATTTAACCCCTAAAATCCTGGATTTTACAATCAGGTTTTGATTGGCTAGTAAATTAAAAGAAATAAAAATGGTAAGTAGTAGGAGTTGAACCAAAGACATCCACATCAAACCTAATGGTGCTTAACTAGTAGGGTACTCTAATATTTATGATTAAATAGGAGGCTTTAAACACATAATGGCAAACTCACTCATAATAAAGGGAAAAGGAAAGGAATAAAATATAGGGAGTAGGATTCGTACCCAAGACCCCATAACTACAGTGAGACACCCTAACCATTGAGATATTACAACTTTTTGTAAAGTGAGGGTTCAAACATCTTATAAGAAACTAACAAGAAATACAAGTATGGCCCATTAGTCTAGAATATGGTCCAATAGTGGACCATACATTTGCATCTAAAGTTTATGAACAATTTTCGTTGCTTATATAGACTCTATAATCAGGTATCGACGTGAAGTATTGAGACATGTTAAGAAGGACTCAAATCGAGCCACTAGATCTCTGATAGATATAAGTACGCTTGCCTAGTCCTCACTTAGTTTTGGGCTTATTGGCTTTGAATTATTGGCCTTGCTTCATTGCTTGGGTGTTGATTGGCCTCGTTATTATTGAATATTATTGATTTTGCTTCTTTGCATATTGGCTTGATGTTACCATGCTTTGTATATTATTGCTTGGATTCGCGTACACGAATTTGTTATCCTGCTTTGTTAAATTCCCATGTTAGTGTATGCTTGTTGATGTGCTAGCTTTTGTTGAATATGTTTGTGATTGTTGAATATGTCTTGCCGTTGATCGGCACATGGCCATGGAAACATGTGAGCCTGTGCTCTGTCCAGGTTGGTGTGTCAGCCTTCCTAGTGTTGTGGATTCTATCGCTCAGTGCAGATTTGGTGCGGGCGTCCAGGGGGAGGATACTCTAGATGTCCTGTAGTCCTAGCAGGGAGAGGATACCCTGGATGACCACCCATCAGTGGGATGATACGCTGGTCGTGTAAGTACATATAGGAGAGCTACTAGACTCGAGGGTCTGTTATGGATTTAAGACTGATGATCGGCCGAGGTCGGTGACTGCCAGGAAGATGACTCGAAAGTTCTTCCTATTTTTGATTGAACTCCTTGCTGTGTGTTTGAGACTATTGAATAGTGATTCTTAAGTGTTTGGGATTGGCCTTGTTCTTGTTATGTTTTTTTTTTTTGTGTTTTTTGTCGGATCTATTTTTCATGATTATTTCACTTGACTTCATTGTACTCCTTATTGGGGTACTTACTGAGCTTTCCATTCGAAAGATCATTCCACTTGCTTTCCTCTTTTGTTTCAGGACCTGAGGAGTAAGTGACTCGAGTTCAGGAGCTGCGCGAGGGATATCCTAGCAGAGATTCGAGGACCTTGGATTTATTTATATGTGAGTCTTCTATTTATAGGACCGTTGTAGGGCCTTGATCTTTGTAGGGTTTTGAACGCTGACTTTTTATTCCGCTGTAAAACTCTTAGATATTAGTGACATTATTTGGATTTTGGTATATGTTCTTGTATTACCTAGGCCTTGTATCTGAGTGAGGTACACCTTTACTTGGGTACGGCCGGTCTGTGCACGTGCCCGAGGCCCTGGAATCTGGGTCGGGGCGTGACAAAATATGTGTTATAATCCATGAGCAAAAATGAAGTTTGGGAGCTTGCCAAATTACCAGTTGGAAATAAGCATGTTGGTTGTAATGGGTTTACAAAACGAAAAAGGATTCCAATGGCAATGGCAATATAGCTAGATATAAGGCAAGGCTTTTTGCAAAAGGAATCACTAAAAGAGAAGGCATTGATTATAGTGAAACTTTTTCACTTGTGTCTCGAAAGGATTAATTTAGGATTATTATGGCCTTAGTAGGTCATTTTAATTTTGAGCTGCATCAAATGGATGTGAAAACTGCTTTCCTAAATAGACACTTAGATAACGAAGTATGTATGAATCAACCTATTGGGTTTTTGATGCGAGGAGAAGAAAATTTAGTTTGCGAATTGAAGAAATCCATCTACGGACTTAAATAAACTTCATGCCATAGATACTTAAAGTTTAATACTACTATGTCTTCCTTTGGATTTACATAAAATATTAGTGATCAATGTATATATCTAAAAGTTAGAAGCAACAAATTCATTTTTTTTTTATTCTGTATGTGGATGACATTTTACTTGCTAGTAGTGACTTAGAACTTTTGCATGAAACGAAAAGCTTTGTTTCAAATAATTTTGATATGAAAGATCATATGGGTATTGCTTCTTATATTATAGTGTCACTCCCCGAACCGGATTCTAGGCCTCTTCTACGTGCACAGATCGGCCGTACCCAAGTAAAGGCACACCTCACTTGGATACAAGGCCTTGGTAAATCATAAAGCATGCGAAAGATAAACAACGAAAGTATAAATTTGGCATGTTAAATTAGAGTATATGTTCATACACATTTTTAAGGTCCATGCATTCTTCCTTAATGCTTCTTTACAAAGTAGTAGGTCATTAACATATAGCATGTAGTTCATATGCAATGTACCATTTATCCTTATTTCTTTTAATAATTTCAAAGATTCAGTTTTTTTCAAAATATTAGTAAGCATTTGTGAAACTATTATGAATAGGTATGATGATATGGGATCACCTTGTCGTATTCCAGCTGCTGGTTTAATTCATTTACCTGCCCAAACATTAAGGATAAAGGCTACTGTAGAGGTCTCTACAAATTCTTTGATCCAGTCAACCCATCTTAGGGGAAAATTCATTTTAATCATAGCAGTAGATATGACATTCTATTTGAATACATCATAGGCTTTTTCCATGTCCATTTTAATCATCATCATAAGGTGTTGGGCATCCTTTTTCTAGTGACTGTGCTAATTCTTGTGCATTAGTATATTATCAAATATGTTCCTACCTACCACAAAGGCAGTTTGTTCTCTCCCTATTATGTGAGGCAGGATACTCCTAACTCTGTTTGAGAGGAAATTAGTTATGATCTTGTAGTTCATATTACACAATGAAATTGACTTGTAGTCCTTAACAAACTGTGGGTTGTCATTCTTAAGAACTAAACATATATGGGTTCTGTTCCAAGTGGCAGGTAATTTGGCATGTTCAAAAAAATAGGTAATAGCCATAACCATTGAGTCTCCTAGCTATTCCAAAAGGTCCTGAAGAACTCAACATTAAAACCATTAGCGTCAGGGGACTTACCTCCAGGAATTTCCCTTAATGATTTGTAAATTTCATTCTTTGTAACTTAAGCAGATAATAGCCTCCCTTGTTTTGTGGTTAATGTTGGGAGATCATTTGGAAGTGCCTTTAGTAGTGCATGTAGCTTACTACTTGTTTGGTCTTGCCAAAACTTAAAATAAAAATTAATAAACTCTTGTTCAATTGCTTGTTTCTCTATTATAGTCTCATTTCTTTTTGTTTCAATATGGTTAATCCTATAGTGTGCTCTTCCGATTTTTGTGGTTTAGTGAAAGAACTTAGAATTGTTGTCTTCATTTTGAATTTATTTTAGCCTTGATCTTTGAGCCCACATGGTTATACTTTCTCTTAGGAGGTCTTGTTGTTTATTATATAATGACCTTAATCTCCTTTCTTGAGTATTATCTATATTGTAGATAATCTCCCTGCTTTCTAATTTTAGTATCTCCTCCTCCCCTGCTTTTATCCTAGTTTCTAAGTTGTGTGAATTTTTTCCACAATTTTTTTTTATTAAATTTTCCTTAGACTTCAAAATTTATGGCTCAACCCATGCGTTGGATTCCCTTCTATCCTACTGTTCCATATATCCATAACACTATTTTGGCATTCTTTTAGAAGAACCCAATTGTTTTCAAAACGAAATAGCCTCTTTCCTCTAAAATTCTCAAAGTTGCATTCAAATAAAATAGGTGCATGATCAGATTGACATCTTGACAGGTGTGTAACTTAATATGAAAAAACTTCATTATGGCATTTATCACTTGCTAACAACCTATCTAATCTTTACCAGACTTTCATATTCCATGTTTGGTTGTTAAACCAAGTGGAGGGGTAATCCGGGTATCATAACTCATACAGGTTGTTATGTGATATAAAGGAATGGAACCATTGTTGGACCTCAAGTCCCAATTTCCAACCTAATGTGACTTAACTAACTCGATAATTGACTAGACCTATTATGTAACACATTAAGATAAGTGGCACATAAGGAACATTGTAACACGGTTATGGGGTGTGTTACATAAAGAAACGCTCGGGCCTTTTCAACACGACATTATAAAGAGAAATTCATCTGATTCTCTCACCTCTTGTTGTTTTCTTGGAGAGAGGAAGGCTCATTCCATAGGAGTGAGGTGACGCTTGTGAGGATATTTTTGTTGTGCAATATTAATATCATCCTATAAGTTTTTTCTTTCTTAGTCTCATCAATTGGTATCAAGAGCTAGGTTCTTCCCCAATAGGATGCCAGAGTTTTTATTTTTCCTCAAAACCTTATGCCTCCTTATTGTGACAGGGGGCTTTGGGCTTACTTAACGCTATAAGGAAGTTGGTCGTTAATGGAGATATCCGGACTTGTTCTCCACTGGTTACCGTTAGAAAGAGCCTTTGGACTTGCTTACTGTTGGAAAAAGGCCATCGATGCCGTCAGATTCGGGAGGGATGAAGAGTTAGACAAGCTGTTTCATTGATATGTTTAGATAAGAAGTTCGTTTTAAAATTAAGATTATCTTCACTTTTGAATAAGTAAAGATTTAAATAACGTGAGCCCCACAAGATATCTTTAAATAAAGATGTTTGTTATCTTTTTTTCCTTTTTATTTTTATTTTTTGAAAATACTTAGAACTTAAAATGGAGAAGGCATGTGTAGATAAAGATCCTCCTAACTTATTTGTATTTAGTATGCATTTTTGTTTGGATATATAATTGCTTACTTATATGCAAATCATTTCTGGATACATAATAAATCGATTATTCATACCTCATAAACTAGTTAAACATTAATTGTGCATTATAATTTAAGTTTCATAGTTACCAGTTTTTATTTGAATGGATAAGAGATATGAACAAAGAAAAGAACACCTTAGATGGCTGGGAATCTCACCTACGTGCGACCAAGTAGGAAGAACCTATTGTTTCTTTAAAGAAATTTGGTGTTTCTTAAATTGCATTTAGATAAATTAGATTAATAAACTTTCACCTACATGAAATTATTATGCTTGTATCTAAATTGGTGAAATAATTTTTCCTTGTTGTATTGAATATGTGACACTAAACATTCTACAATGCCATGTTACATAGACCTTTACACAAGTGAAATTAATTTTCTTTAACTACTGGTATGTTATTTTTCTGCCTACGTAGATTTATGATGATGCTATATTTTATTAAATTTAGACATGTATGAATGTTAATGACATGTTTAGAGACCTATTTATGTGAGACTATATATTTTGCAACATTGTGTATTGACAGAAATTTGGTAAAAGTTTCATTACTAAATGGTACCAACTTCAATCGAAGGAGGCTGCAATGTTTCAATTAGGCCTATCTGATTTGGATCTGTGCTTTCAAATGTTAGCTCCAATTGCACCTACAAATGGAAGCAAAACTAAGGAAAGGGCTATCTATAAAAAAATGGGAAAGATCCAATAGGCTGTCTCTTTCATTCCTATTGTCACATGTGCTTAGAGGCATTAAGGGTCTTGTGACTCCTGAGACCAAGGTGACAGTGTACTTGGACATGATAAAGAAACAATTTGTTGGATCTGATAAAGCCAAAGCAAGTTCCTTGATTCAAAAGTTTACCTCTATGAAATGCAATGGAAAAGGTAACATCATAGAATATATCATGACAATGAGGGACCTGGCTGGAAAATTAAATGTGAGAATTGAGGATTTTTAGAGGATAAAATTTTTTTTTGCTAGTTTTTGTTTTAGTCGTGTGGTTAATAAGGGAATGTTCCCAATGTCGGATTTGTTTGAAATTCCTAATTATTATTTAAGCATTTAGTTGATTAATATGTTATGTCTAAGCACCCTCTAAGTTTTTCCTTTAATTAATTAGTTTATTAAAGATATGTCTCATGCTAGAAGATGAAAGGGGGGATTTAATTAGCTAATCCCTTTAGTGAAATTATTTGGGGTCACCAAGGGCATTTTGGTAATTATGTGTTAACAAGAATTTGAAAAGAATGAATAATAAAATTTATTTGACTACTTAATAATTGATTTAATTATGGAAGTCCCCAAAATTTGAAATTAATTAGACTTGATTGGAAATTTAAAAAGGAATAAATTTAATTGTGGAATAATTTTTTTTTTTTTGATAAGGGGAATAATTTATTTTGGTGATTGAATTAATTTAGGAATTTATCAATTTGGACTTATTTGGTCTTAATTGAAAGAGGAAGGAGAAATTGATTAAATTCCTAAATTAGAAAATTGGGGACTGCCAAGGACCTAAGTGTAATGTCTGGGAGTCTGGGGACTTAAACGAAACTATACCCCTCTCTCAGTCAAGGAACCTACATGTAACCATTTATAGAAGAAAGGACTTCTTTGGAAGATTGATAAATGTTTGGGTTTAACGAGAAGAGTGGATTAAGGGACTTACATGTAGGATTCTTATGAGGTAGGGGTTGATATGCAAAAGAGAACAGAAATTCAAAGAGCAAGGCGTGGGCACCACATGTAGTGATATTTCAAAGATAAATAATGATATAATAATAAAGAAGAAAGAGATGATTTTGATTTGCCACACCTTTAAAATATTAACTTTCCTATATGCATCCAAGCATCACATGTGAATGGAGGGCTGAAATAATAAATAAACCATCAAAAAATTTGGAAAAGATTGAATTAGAAGGGAGCGTGATCACGCGCTGGGAGAAAACGCATGGAGGGTTCCTCACCATCGCCACGTGGAGGCACGAGTAAACCTCATCTCCTTCGCCGTTAAGGCACCACCGTGATTCGCTCTGGCGATTAGCGTGAGATCGCCCAAATGGAGGCCCATCAACGGAACCAACTCTCCCAGCGAATGTCAATAAGAGGCGACCTCTCCCCGAACCCTAATGCCGCCTCTCATCTTTTTCCTCCCTCTATGTGCTCCTTTCCTTTCCGACTAACCTGGGTTGTTGACCTCGGATAGCAACCTCGTCGTAGAAGCCTTCGGAGAAGCCCAGGACGAGTCAAGGACAGTCAAGTCAAGGTTGTCGTCGACATAGTGAAGAACCGGTAAGCTTCTTGCTCCCTGATATTTGTATCTTTTCCTGCAAGCATGTGTGAAGGCGTAGTGTGAGCTTGAGACCTAGTCTAGTGCTTCATGTGATGCTTATAGAGGCTGATGGTTAATATGTTAATAATAGCTAACTAGTTGAGTGTAAATCCTCTGGAATTAGAGGCTTGGTCTTATGCCTACTGAAGTGGAGGTAAGACATAAGTTCTTTCCAAGTGTATACATATGAACTTTGAGGGTTTGTATAAGGACAATACATATTTAAAGAGAGGATGGCTCATTAATATGAGTTGAACCTTATATATATGTCTGAATTAGAGGTGCAATGTCTGTTAACATGGGTGATAAGGGTTGTGTGCATGGTGTATTTAGATAAAGGCCAGGGTTTCCTTGAGATGAGCATGTGGTTTAGTGTGAGAAAGAGCTTAGTTAATTAAACTGAAAGCAAACTTGAGCCTGCAGTAGCCTTGGTGTTCATCTATTTTAATAAGAAGCTTGAATACATTAACAGTGAGTTCAAGAGTTAATTGTTACTCTAGTTAATAGGGAAGGAAAAGTTAATGCTTATTTTGAAGAAGTATTCTATTGGTAGTTTGAAGAGTTATGTTTTGATAAAGTTACAGAAGTACGTAGATTGTCCTTTGGATTTCATGGTGCACATATTAATCCTTAAAGAAGACCTAAAAGAATGGTCTGATCTTGGTAGAGGGGTTTGATTCCTTAATGACATGTTAATGTGTTTCATGGCGTTCCAGTTGTGATTTAACTTATAAACCGGAGCTCTTATTATCACATGTGATATGGGTGTAGGTTGGTAATTAGTTTGAGGTTTTCAAACTTGAGATATAAGATGAGGTTCAGGGAAGGATTAATGAGGATTGATTCATTGAGTTTAGCCACGTCAAACAATTAGATGGTTCAACGGTTAAGTAATAGGCTAAGTGTTAAAAAGTTGAGTTCAATCAAGTTAAAAATAGTAAGAGACCTGCAACTGGCTGTCCGCTTCAAGGGATAGCTGGGCAGCCTTTAGTTACCCGATAGGGACGTGTAATATACAGTTGGAAATATGGGGAAGAGATCTTTCCAACAAGACTTAAATCAACTCGATCAGGTTCCGGAATCAAAAGATATGAACAGTTCTTTGGGAATGCGTCATGGGTTCAGGAATTATACATTAATATTATTATCAATATTAATAAATTATAATGGGGATAGTGAGTATACTAAGTTAACTTGTTTTCATCAGGATTGACGTAGATGCGAAGAGAGTTGGTTCCTTGGGACACTAGACTTGGTGACTTTTGTAAGTGCACCTGCCTAGTACCCACCCAGCTTTGGGTTTTCTTGATTTTGTAATTTTGTTTCTGCATCATTGCTTGAGCGTTTATTGATCTTGATATTATTGAATATCCTTGAACTAATGTTGCATTGTTTATTGACCTTGATATCTCCATGATTGGTATTTTTTGGTTTGGATTTGCATACACATATTCGCTTTCTTGCCTTATCGAGTTTCCATGTATGCACATTGATGTGTTAGTTTTATTGAACATTCTTGTGTACACTAAACAAGCCTTCCTGTTGATCCGCACATTACCGTGGAAACATGTGAGCCGGTGCTCCGTCCGGGTTGGTGTTTCAGTTTTTCTTGTGTTGTGGAATCTCCCGTTCAGTGCAGATTATGTTCCGTGCGTCCAAGGGGAGGACACTCTGGACGTCCTGTAGTCCTACCAGGGGGACGAAACTCCTGATGTCCACCCGTCAGTGGGACGATACGCTGGCCGTGTACGTACATGTTGGAGCTCTACCAGACTCAAGGGTTTGGATGATAAGATTCAATATCGGCTTAGGTCAATGGCTGCCGGGGAGATGACAAGTTGGTTCTTCATGATTTGACTTCATGTTTTGTGTCTGTGCTTAGTAATAGTGATCCTTGTGTGCTTTGAACTTAGTCTTTCCTATGGTATTGCTTTGTGTGGATCACTGTTACACGATTGTTTTTCATGACCTCTTCGCATCCCTTGCGGGGGTACTTACTGAGCTTTCCATTCGAAAGCTCATTCCACTTGTTTTCAATTCTTTTGTTTCAGGACTTGAGGTATAGGTGACTTGGGATCAGGAGCTGTGCGAGGGATCGAGACATTCTAGTAGAGATTCGAGGACCTCAGGTTTACTTGTGTGTGACAATGTATTTCATTTTATAGGACCCTTGTAGGGCCATTACCCGTGTAGGGTGTTTAATTATGTTTTTAAATTCCGCTGTATGACGCTGATTATTGAAGTTAGTGGATTATGTTATTGCATGCTTTTGATTACTTAGGCCTTGTGTCCAAGTGGGACTCGTCTCCGCATGGGTACGGCCGGTCTGCTTACGTGCTTGAGGTCCCGGGATTCGGGTCGGGGCGTGACATTAAATGACTTGAAAATTACTATCTCTGATTCACTTTTGGTCACCTAGTCTTATAGTCACTGCCAAAACCTTTTTAAGGTTTCCTATAACACACATAAAGATGAATGGTCAATACATGAACTATTGGCTAAGTGTGTGCAAGAAGAAGAAAGGTTGGTTGGTGAAAAGATAAACCTTGTGAATATGGTATTTCACTGGTTTGGTGAACATATTGCAAAATCAAAGAAAGCTCAGAAAAGGAATGATGAAAAGAAGCACCATAATGGAGTCGCTGAAAAGCCCATAAAGAAAATGAAGTGTTATTTATGCAAAAAGGTTTGGCATTTGAAGAAAGAATGTGAAAAGTATAAGAAGTGGTTGGAGAAAAGGAATTCAGGTAACATAATTTATGTAACTTGTCATGAATCAAATCTAGTTTCAGTTCCTAATTCTAGTTGGTGGATTGACTCGGGTGCTACTGTACACATATCCATTTTCATTGCAGGGCTTCCTAAGCAGAAGGCCTCCAACTGAATACGAAAAGTACGTGGTTTCGAGAATCCAGATACGTTCGAATGTAAAGTTAGTGGGAGATTGCAGGATTAGCATGGCATCTAAAGAATTGCTTCTTTTAAGAGAAGTTTTTCATATTCCATCTTTTCGAGAGAACTTAGTATATGTTTCTAAATTAGTTAAAGACGGTTACAATATTTTAATTACTAATTCAGGAATGTCTTTAATAAGGAACTCTGTTTCATTTGGAACATCTACTATTGTTGATGGTTTATTTCAGTTAAATATCTCTTTTTCTTTAATTCAGCATGAAGTTTCTCTAGTTGGTTTGTGTTTAGCATATGGATAACCCCAAGTGAGTTATCCCAAACACAATTCCCACTTAAAAGTTTTCCCCGCCAATACCTTTAATTGAAATTTAAAAATGTACTAATGGGTCACCCACCAATACATAGAAGACACATTACTATCTTATCATTAATATTTTTGGTTTAAAATTTCCCTCCAAAAAAATTAAAAACTTTTCAAAAATTATTCCTATCCCCAAGTGGGATATCCCCCAACCAAACTTAATTACACAAAAATTATTCCTATCCCCATGTGGGATATCACCCAACTAAACCCTAAGGCCCCATTTGGTTGGCAGGAATGAAATGGGAATGGGTATGAGAATGGGAATGGGATGAGGAGGAATGGTAGGTATGGGAATGAAAACTATGTTTGGTTGGAAGGGTATGGAATGATAGTTTATTGGGAATGAGAAAAGTAAAAGAAGAAATATGTGATGAAATGACTCTTACTCCCTCATACAAATAAATATTATTATATATGCTACTATATATATAATAATGAGATGTGTTAAATGGTGAGATTTTTTAAATATTTAAATATTATAATTAATTATTAAATATTTAAATAAATATTTTTTAAATTATTTTATATAATTGTTATTATAAATAGGTATTTGATTTTAATATTTATTATTATTATTTTGTTAATAAGAAGATCAAACTGATGAGCTACAGTTACAACTTTTGGTTAAAACAAACCCAATTATTAAATTACTTTAAGCTTTTTGTAAGAATTTTTAACCAATTATTAATTTTTTTTTAATCCATACAAACTTAAGCATGATATAAAAATGAAGCATTTTGGGAATCTAACCAAATGCAAAGTCTTCAAATTCATGGGGATATGTACTCCAGGAGCTGTGAGGTACATTGCTGTAGAAAATAGGAACAATATCTAGACTACCAAAATCAAATGTGTAGCGACTCTGATTGAAAACAGAATCAAACTCAATAGGATTGGCTTTCCACCCTACAAAAGGTCAATAAAGTAGGTTGACTTGTCAAAAAAACCTCAAGTTCCATTCTTAGATTGTAGTTAAATGATACTTAAGAATAACAGAAACATTATATTAGAAAATCTTTAGGAGAAAAGGTACTAAGTTCTAATACAATTTGCATTCCAATTAAAGGAACTATGAAGTAAAACAAGAAGTAATTCAGTTTTCTGACATCAACTCATATAAATCCAATATCGTTTATAGAGTTTGGAATAGTATTCATTAGCTCATTTCTATAGAAAGTGCCTTGCACATCTAGGTGGATAGCCATTGTATTCCAAAGGGGTTATATATCATGCAATATTATTACCTCAGGTTATTACAGTCATGTTTAAGATAATATGGACCTGAGAGAATGAGAGGTCCTAGTTCATTATTTGTAGGCTCAGGTAAAGTAAAGCATTTCTTTGTAACATATTTGAAAGTTTGAAACAACAAAAAGGAACTAACAATGTGTAAGTAAGAGTACCACACTGTACTATTTAATATAGATATTGGTACATATACAAGTAATATAGCAAAACAAAAATAAACAAAGACCTCATCCTGTTTTTCTCTTCAACCTGCATACCATGTGAACTGATAGTCTTATGGTCCACAGGTAAAGCTAGATACCATGTTAAGGGCATAAACATTATATGTCACGCCCCGACCCGGATCCAGGGACCTCGGGCACGTCAACAGACCGGCTGTATTCAAGCAGAGACAAACTCAACTCAAATACAAGGCCTAATAAGGTGATAAGCAGATAACAATCCATAACATAAAATAAACTCGTGTTCAAAAGAACATAGAGTCATCAGGGTCCATAGGCCCTATAATAGTCTGGTCCCTATACGGGTCCTACAACAGTAATGCTCACAGAACAAAAGTAAAGATAAAGGAGTCTCCTAAACTTCTGATCTCCCTGTGTTCTTTCCTCAGGCTCCACCCCCTCCTAAACCTCGGAATCTGTAAAAGAGGAAAAGTGAAACACATGAGCTTTCGAATGGAAAGCCCAGTAAGTACCCCTGCGGGTCATAATGACATAAATAGGAAATATGTCAATCAATGAGATACCAACAATATAATCCTAGGAGTCTACCAGAAACAAATCAAAGGAACGACCCCTGATACAGAAGCCCTCGGGCTCTGTAATGAGTTTCAAGAGAACTCAAGGTTTACTCCCGGCCAGTATGTCCAGCTATTTGCTGTAAGAACGACCCTTTTTTTTGTCGTTCGACCCCCGGTCATAGGTCGGTAGAACTACCTCTCCCACGTATTAACACGGTCAGTGTACCACCACCATTGTGTAAGACCTCCGAGAGATTTGCCCTCCTCGGCAAGGCGCGCATGTAAACGCCAGGGGTCCCCGCCCCCACATCCTCTATCGGAGCTTCCCTAGCTCCACTGAGTCCGGGCAGTAGAACATAGCAAACAGGGACACCAACGTCCCGAAAACAAACATACATGCTCAATAGGAATCTAAAACAGATACAAATAGCATGTATGATATTAGCAAGGCGTGTAATAAGAATACATAGCAAGTCCAAGAAAAACCCGAAACTGGGTGGGAACTAGGCAAGTGTACTTACCTCCCTGAGAGTATCTCGCATACATAGACCCTTATTAGAGTCAAGTTTTCAACAAGTTTCTAGTTTCACATGCATGTCCAACGTTCTTGTTGGGCTTAGGCCCACTAACAGGTCCTAAGGACCATCTCTCGGGTTACTGCCCCTTTTTCCCCTGTTTCCATGTCCCTTGGTTGACCTTGGAAATAACTGGGTCAAATCTAGTCAACTTTAGCCTATTTGACGAGTCCAGCTCTTATTTAGTCATTTCAGTTGAGTTGGGCTAGTTTCAAGCCCATTACAAAGTTTAACTTGGTCTTAGTCCCTTGAAGGGCATTTTGGTCATTTGGCAGTTTATGACCTTAAGGTCTATCTCGTTTAGGGTTTATCTAGTCCCTTTGAACTTATTTAGCCACCTTGCTAAATAATTTTCCGTAATTTCATTCGAATTACTTTGATTCAATTGTTCAAAAGATTATACCATTTCACATAGGATAGTTAGACCTTTTGATGTCACAATATCTTAGTTTCCAAGGAATTATTAATCATTCCTGATTTATTCAACTTGATTTTGTCACATATAGTTAGTGTAACTATATAAATCATTTAATTTTATCTATTGTCACAGTACTATGTCCCTTATAGTTATTTCAACCATACAATACTATTTATCAATTGTATGTCACACTAATAAAATTTCATATAGGTACATTTCTAGCTATACCAAACAATTAATCGATTATTTGTCACACACATCTAAAGTCTCTTAGGGTTATTCAACAATTATCGGATTAATTGTCACACTCCCTAAGTTCCACTAAAACATTTGTGACATATCAATAGTTTTTAAATAAACTATCTCAACTAACTAATTATTGTTTGTCACAATAATTAACTAATTTTCTAGCTCATGAAGAAAATATAAGCTAACTAAGTCCATTAGTTTTAATTTTCTCTATTAATATGTCACACTAAGTTAATAAATCGTTAACTTTTTATCCTTTAACGAAATATATATATATATATATATATATATATATATATATATATATATATATATATATATATATATATATATATTTGTTATATTTTTTTTTTATTAACTGTCACACAGCTAAGTTCTGATTTAATTAAAATCATTACATATTAATTTTATTATTATTATTATTATTATTGTTTTTTTTAAAACCTTCTTCTTCTTCAACCTCTCTCCTCTCTCTCTATCGTGACCGAGAGCTCACCGGAGTACGCCAACACCTGCAATCCACCGGGAGCTTCATCTACACCGGAATCCTCATCACCGGGAAGTTCTGCACGTACCCTTGACTCAGCGGCTTAACGGCCATCTTCTTCTCCCTCTCACTGGAGCTCGTGAGGCTCACGCACGGAGCACCGCACCACCGACGAACCCTCCCGAGCCACGTATGCAATTTAGTGCATGCAAACACTCCTAAACCTTCTACAGGGTTTTTAATACACTTACAGGGGGTTTGTTGACGACGATTGGTGCTTAGGAGACCGGGGAAAGCCTCTGTCTTTTCTCCGGCGAGCTCGGTCGCGACTACCGGGAGATCTCCGCCCTCTCCTTCTCCTGGAAATGGTCGCAACAAACCCGCGCTTAACCGCGAACTCAAACTCGGCTTCCGCTGGCAAACTCTTCTCTCTCTTCTCCGACTCTCACCTCGCCGAAGAGAAAAATCTCGATGGATAGGGTGCTGAAACAGAGAGCTCGTGGTCCCTTTTTATAGCCCTAGGAAGCCAGACGAGGCAACCGGCATTCGTGGGGAAAAGCGCTCCGGGCGGCGACGTAGGGTTCCTCGCGTGAAAGCGGCCGACGGGGCGGCGAGCCTCGCTGAGAATGCGTTGCGGCGGTGAGGGTGCCTCGGGATTGGTACCCCGTGGTGAACGGTGAGGATCGCTCTGGATGTCTCGGATCCGGGTTTCACCTGATGGTCGATCCAGATTTAATCTGGGTAAAATGATCCGAGCCGTTCTTTTTTCCCAGTAAACCGTATTCGTTAAACAAAGGGTTGAAATTTAATCCTTTACCAACGGCTGGATCTTCTCCATTTTCCTCGCATCCATCACCCCATTAGATTGAAGGTCCTTGGAGAACCACGTGGCTCTGCGATCCTCTCTATAAAGCCTCACGATCGAAAACACGATCAGATGGACTGATCTCACCCTCGCCACGTGTTTCTGCAGAAGCCGTTATAATGCCTCCAGATCTACAACGATTTGAGATAATCAAATCTCAGCCGTTCGTTCATATATTATGAGAGTTTTCTCTCGGAAAATTTTTCGGAGGTCCCTGACACTTTTAAAATTACACACAGGTCCAAGACTGTGAGAGGGAACAATTTTCTTTTAGTCCCCCAAACTTTTCAAAACTACCAGAAAGTCCTTCTGGTCACCATAAACCCTAACTAGGGTTTTAAATCCTTTTTTAATTTATTTTCCCTCTCTATTCTTTTCCCCTTTTAAACTCTAGGGAGATTATTTAACTTGATAAATAATTTTAAGAATTTTTTTTTTACACCTTTATTTCTTAAAATTTCTTGGATTTTACATTATACCTAAAACAAATATTGATGAAATAAAACTTTTCCATAACATTCACCAATTATATCATCTCTGACAATTGTAATCATAAGATAGATTATGAATACAAACAAATAAAAGCTCACTGCAACCCCCACTTTTAGTTGTGAAACTTCCATGATTGTTCAGGTTCATACATTGGAAACTACCCTGCAGGAGGCTTCATTGGAGACAACAAAACCACATACATTGAAACCCAACATCATCAGTTCAAATGACTGAAACTTACAAGATTACATGCTAGGTGGACTAAATGACAACCTTGTTAAAAGTACACGACAGAAACGCAGCTTTTTGTCGTCGGACAAGCTCAATAAAATTTTCAACTGATCATCATCTTTGCCCAAGACCTGTAAGATGAACATTGCCTCATCTATAGAAAGACCTTCAATCTCAAAAATTACTTGGGACAATCACGAGCTTCAATAGCCTTCTCACGATCGTCAATGGCCTTCTCACGAGCTTCTTTACGGGCCTCTGCACAAACAATAGCTTTAGCCAGGGACTTAAATCCTGGACCAACCAAGTCCACAAAATTGTGGAAATTTTGGGATATTTTCTCCATTGATGGATCTACAAGACTTTTCCTTTTTCGACGTGCTCTTGAGGTACTTGTCTCTGAATCCATAGGAGATGGAGACTGAGTAGGTTCCTGTGTAGGCATAGAAATGTCATCACTTGGCACTTGAAAGAAGCCCTTGTCATCATCCAAAGTGATGTTCTCATTTAGATACTGCTCCTCATCATCTCCAACATCCCCTCTTGCACCGTCATGCGCTCTATCTCTTGCAAATACTGGGTCAAGGTTATTGAAAAATTAAAAACTTTTCCATAAAGACCGGCTGCTTCCTTATGGTTCTGAAGAGAGCATTAAAAAATAAAGTTAGTAATACAAATACCAAATAAAGCTTATTACATAATTTGCATAATAACCAAATAAAAATAGGTATACCTTAACATAATCATCATATGCACATTCAATAGTACACTTCTCGTAGTTCCAAGTAAAACTACTAATATGTAGTTTATCGGCGATTGCACTAGTCTTACTTCTAAATAATTTTACCCGAGACTTGATGTTGGGCATGACCTTCAATGTGCTCGTCGGAATCTTTTCCTTCACCATTCTTTCTAACTGGGTAAGATATCCATTTTTAAACCCATTTTCAACTCGTCACACTGGATTTGCACTTTACTCAACTAAGGCATCAATAAGTGCTTTATCTTTTTCTAGGGTCCAATAGTGTTTGTTTTGGCCCCTACCCCTAGTTTGTGAATCTGCTTCCATATCGGATAAAAAAGTGTAAAATCCACGAAATTGGGAATAGAATTTTTTTATGTTTTATAAAATAAGTTCTTAATTTAGTTAGTCCCTTAAGCTTGAAAGATGGAAGATTAAAAAGCTTAAAAAGGGAATTAAATTAATCATGGTTCCAATTAGGATTAATTGGGGGTTTGAGGACCTTTTGGTAAATTCCAAAAGTAATGAGGACCGAAGAGAAATTGTTCCCTCTCACAGAGAATGGACTGAAATATAACCTAAGAAAGTTTGGGGACCTCTGTATAATTTTTCAGATAAAAACCCTTATAGAAGAGGTTTAATGGTCGAGATTAAAAGATCTCGGATTAGTATAGATCGCGGAGCGTTATAACAGCATCCGTGAGGCCACATGGCAAGATGAGGCTTGATCCATCTGAGCGTGTGCTGGATCCGAAGCACCGAGAGAGGAGGCAATGAGAGTGACCTCACGGTGCGGGTGAATGAGGGCCATTCATCTCAAGATGGTCTCAACCTCGAGACAAGATGGTTGAATCTAGCGGTTGATCACGATGTGATCTGGACCATCCATCCAACCGAGTGGCGGATCCGATGCATCAGGATAAGTTTCTGGACGTTGGATGTGATCAAGTAATCCTTCCCGTTCATCTAATTGAGTGTCGATCCCAAGTGTAACGCCCCGGAATTTTTACGAATAAATAAATTATTTTTTGGAGAAAATTATTGAGATTAATTAGCACATAAAAGAGATTACTTACTTTAACAACCTAATTAAGGGAAATCAGGAATTTAATTCATTAAAAGTCCAACCTTGAAACTATTGGGCCCCGAGAAGGCCATATTGGGCCGGGTCACTTTCACTTAAATAGTTGGAGGTGGACTGAAGAGAGAGAGATCCCGGATTATTAATTAGAAGGATTAGTAAGTATGAATTAATTTCAATTGTCTACTTGGGGAAACGGGACAAAATGTAAGTCCCGATAAGGCACGACTAGCAGGTTCAAAAGCTGGAAGATAGGGATCTCGGTCGGGTGCGTAAGGGCGCCTGTGAAGTTACAGCAGGGTCCATGATCTACCGAAAAGACATAAAGAGGGAGTAATTAAATAAATAATAAAATAATCAAGTGATTATGTTGGTCCTTGATAAGTGGATCTGGTCGGGACTTTAGTTCGTCGCCCGTGCTTATACAGTGAGGAAGACACATCATACATCAATTAAAATAACATTACTTCAATTAAAATAATACTACTTTAATAAAGTGATGTTGCCTTATTCTATAAGAGAAAGGGAGAGAGAAAGAGAGAAGTTCTCATCTCTCTCTCTCCCTCACGACCCCTTCTTCATCCCCTCCTTGCAATCGGCGGTGTTGCCCGCGCTTGACAGCAACCGAAGCTCGTGGGTGCCGGAGACCGCCGCAGCTTCTTTCTCCACTTGTCAGGCAAGCACTTCACCGTACCACCCCAACTCTCGTGATCTCGACCGCCGCTACTTCGGCTTTCATCGGATTTGAGGTCGCGCCACCCCCCTTTCGCCTTTGAGTTTCCGACCTGTCCCACCTGAGTCGGCCAAGCCTCGGCGAGCACCAGCTGTCGCCCCCATCTGCGAGCAGCTCCCGATCTAAGCTCCATCCTTCTCCCTTCTCCCTCACGGTCCAGCTCCGGCGAGGTGACAGTCCGGCGAAGACTGGCCGCCCGATTCCTTCATCACCTTTCTAGTTCCTCGCTGTCCAACATCGACAGAGTTCCCTCTTCATTCCCTCGACAAATTTCCGTTTGCACAGTGAGATTTCTCAACCCTTAATGGAAGATAAAAATTGTGAAAGTTTAAGGACTAGGGCTGTGGTATGGAGGAGTTTTATGATATGAGATTTATGATCATAGAGGATACATTGGTATATGTTAATTGATGTTGTGTGTGTGCATGTTTGTATAATGTCGGGGCTCTCCAAATAGAGGAGGTGCTGCCGAAATTTCATAGAAAATCCAAGTATTGATATATGATTAATCCCCATGATCGTGTCTAGTATCTAATTACATTTACTGAGCATGCTAGAGCTAGACTTGGAATCGAATGATTCCGTATTTTAAGTCTATTAGACATGAAGTTCATGCTAGGAGAATTGTTAAGAGAAATTGGGTTTTATTTAGACTTGATGGAATTATCGTATGAGAATGAGTCTAAATAGAATACGAGGTGAAATATGGTTTTCGTACTTCTGAAAGTCCGTATTATTTTTATTTCAAGGAAAAGGAAAAGACAAGGGCAAGGACGCTGCTTCTGAGGGACCTAGCCAGCCTTAGGAACTACTCAAACTAACGTAAGGGAACACAACTGTAAATTTATCATATTTCTTCCGTATTTTTATTGTATTGACTTCTTGAGAATTCATGTTATGAGTTGATTAGTTTTCATAAATACTGTAAATTTTCAAGCATGAAAGTAGTGATAATGTTTCTGTATTTTTGAAAACTCATTTATGAAAAGCATGGAAAAGCACATACATATTACATAAATTGAAATGATAGACATATTAGTGCACTGCACCGTACTCACATACATGCCTGCGCCAGAGGTGGCTCTACGATAGAGCCAGAGAGTACGATACTAGGTAGGAAAGGGGTGGTTTTCTATAATTCTATTTTTACTAGTCCAACTATGTGTTTTCAAACCCTCCTGATTTCAAGAAATAAAACCCCCTTTCCGTACCCATCGGGTGCTTAGTATACGTATATATATTTATAGCTCACGGTCATTGAGTTGGTCCGACCGGAGAGCTATCAAGTGTTGAGTTGGTCCACTCGCTTCCACTTTGGTTCCGCTGTATGAAAGTAGAGGTGTAGATAACACTAATATGATTGATGATGAAGATTTGATTCCATAGCTTGTCACCTCCACAGTTGTTGAGTTGGTCCAACCGTGAACGCTACTGGCTTTGAGTTGGTCAGCCAGGACATATGTGCAAATCATCTCCCGCAGATTTGACATTAATATGATTGATGACGAGGATTGATTCCATAGCTTGTCACCTCCACGGTTGTTGAGTTGGTCCAACCGTAAAGGCTATTGGCTTTGAGTTGGTCAGCCATGACATATGTGGAAATCATCTCCTGTTCTGATGATAAAAGATTAAAGAAATGCGTATGTGCATATCATTTTGATTTAATTGGATATTGGCACGATTCATATTTATGATCAGCATGATTTTTTCATGTTTTGATATCATTCAATCTTTGTATCTCACATTTCATTATTTCATTATTTCATTATCTACTATTGAAGGCATACAGGTATGTTAAACCTGACAGTAGTGTTAGTACCTCACTGAGCTCCTGTAGCTTACCCTTGTATTGTATGATCTTTTGCAGGTAGTAAGCAGGGTCATGGTTCTGCTTAGAATGGAAGATAGGGTCTTGACTACCATAGTTAGCTCTGACCACCTGGCCCATGTCTTATATTGCATTTAGTGTTTATGATTTGAGGAGTACTGTTAACTCTAGTTCAGACTTGTGTTGTATCTTAAGACTTTATGGCTTGTATCGATATTGTATTTGACTTGATGTCTTCCTAATATTAGTGTTGATTATAAGTAAATACTTGTTTTATACAGCCTTAGGCCGGGGTTCATTCCCTGACCTGGCTGGTGTGACACCTGGGTCCTGAAAAAGATAAGGGTGTTATACCAAGGCACAGCCATCCCTTCCCTCAGCCACTGAAACCACCGTGCCTATCCCGCTACCTTCGACGCCCGTTACCCGCGTGGAGACCGGCCGACGCCAACGGTTCCATGCACAGACGGGTGTTGTCGTCTCGCCTCCCATGGCCTATATAGGAGGTTGTCTTGGCTCGGGCTAGGGTACTGAGCTCAAGAGCCCAAGAACCACCGTGAGGTGCTCCGGCGGGTTGTGATGGGAGAGAGAGAGAGAGAGGAGTTGTTTTCAGCCACATTCCTCGGAAAGTCAGAGCTTACCCGACAGGCGCCGAAGAGCCTTCGAGTGGAGCTTGGAACCAACCTTCATCTTCGGTAAGTTCTTCTTTCCCGTTTCCAGTTTCAAAAGTAGGACTTAGATTAGTGCATGTAGTCTCGAGATCGAGCTCGCCGGAGAGGGGATCTCAGCCGAGTGTGGTGGGACTCTAGGGAGAGGAATCGGGAGCTGCTCGTGACCGCAAAGAACTCCTTCGTCCGAGAGGAAGCTCGGAGCGGTCGTTTTTCGGCAATAGGGACCTCAGGTGAGGAGGAGTGGAACATCGACGAAGCCCCGGCCGTGACTCCGACGAGGCTCGGGCTGTGAAGAAGAAAACATAAATAATTAAATTAATTAATTAAGTAAATGGTTGAAAATTAAATAAATTGGTTGATTGAGTTAAGTTGATACAACTTGACTAAACATAACCAAGTTAGGGAAGACCAGTTTGATTTAAGTGGATTAAATGTAATAGGTTATGTTTGATCAAGTAGATAGTTAAGTTAGGTTAAGTTTAATTCAATTTGAGTTAATGTGGGCCAACAAGATTATCTAAATAACAAAAAAAGAAAAGGGTACACGGGGTGGGATTCGAACCCATGACCACCCCAATCAAGTTATTGGGCTTTAACCGCTGGGACATGGCAAGCCACGTGGTAGTAGTTAGCCCCTTTAAATTAAATAGACTTGGGTCAGTTCAGGTCCAATGGGCTTGGTAAACACATAAGAATGGGCCCAATTAACTCTAAGTGGTTAGACTCGATCTAGCATACTTTTAATCACGACAATGGTGTATTAATGTTGATCGGTTGACTCTAGGTTGACAAGGATAAAAGAGAGTCAACTTATAGTCCTAGTTTTGAAAAGGAAGAAATAGCGGCTCAATAGAATATCGTATGGGACCCGTTTGGCTGGGCTAGGGCCTACTGAGAGAGAAAAAAAAAAGAAAGAGTTAGACATATGCATATAAATAAGTAGAGTTTTATTAATATTGTTGGCACTAGTAGTAGCCTTACCACCAGATACCGACGTGGAGGACTAGTGATACACAAGGAGGAAGTTACAAAGGTTTCAAGCTTTCGACTAATGTAAGATATATTGCCTAGTTTACACCTGTTGTCTGGGTTTCTTGCTTGAATTATGCTTTTCTATTTGACATGCCTTACTTTCATGTTGATGGAATACATACACTTAGTTGCTAGTATTTGCCATCTTTCTTTATGTGTATGTAATTGCGATGCTAGAGATAGTATTGCCACTATCTGTTTGTTGGTATGCTCTTTGGACATGCCCACCCGTGGGCCGACACTTGGTCATAGACACATGATCTTGTGTGCTGGCCGGGAGGTATGTGCCAACTGAGTTCTTCCGTCTGTGCGGTTCAGTGGAATGTGGGGACTCCTTAGACAAATGTTCAGGGCCGAGGACACTAGGACGTTTTGGCATTCCTTGCCAAAGGGGTTGTAATACTCTGGTTGTCCTACTTGTCAGTGGGGTTGATTTGCTGACCATGTCGACATGCATGAGAGGTGGCGCTATCGATCCACGACCGGAGGGTCGTTTCCAACCAAGGGTGTTAAAGTTGTCCAGGAGATAGTTGCTTGAGTCTATTTTCATGATTATAGACAATGTTTTTTTCTTTTTTACTTTCTTGTCATTACTATTGTTGTTGATGTTACATTCCTGTTTCTTTCCATGCGGGGTACTTACTGGGCTTTCCTTTCGAAAGCTCACACACTTGATTTTCTTTCTAGATCTTAAGGAGTAGACTCGCCGCAGGAGCTGGTTGAGGGATTGGGATTTTGTTGCAGAGGTTTGAGAACCCAGTGTTTACTTTATGAGAGAGAGAGAAAGAGTCTGTTATGTAGGACCCTTGTAGGGCCTTAATATTTATGCTACTCTACATTTTGTTATCATACTACTTTGATTTATTATGTTAGAAATTGTTGTTATCTGTGACATTTTTAGGCCTTGTGACCAAGTAGGGCAAGCCTCTACTTGGGCACGGCCGATCTGTGCACGTGCTCGAGGTCCTGGAATCCGGGTCGAGGCGTGACAAAAAGATATGTCAATTCATGAGATCTTAACCACATACTTGAAATTCTTGAAACATATTTGATTCAAAATCTAAATTTAAGACTAAAAGACTGAAAACCAATGCATTCCCACAACATTCCTGAACTTTTGTAACATGTTCTGAACCCAATATAAGAATTCAAGCATTTATACAGATTCTCTATTCAGATTACCAACAATAAAGCATCAAAAAATTCAATCATTTAAAAGCTTGAAATATAAAACTGAAAAGCAAGAATTGAGAGTAATCATTTAATTGTTATTATTAAGGACTACAAATATAAACTGATAACAACAAATTTATATCTGACACCCAGACTAGCGTACTGAGGAAAGATTAAATTCATCTGTTACAAATAAAAAGCTTTCAACTAATGATGTGCCTTGCAAACACACTCCAAATCAGCATAATTTTAATGTGTTTTAAATAGGGAATAATGTAGGAATTGAGGACCCCTTATTTCTTCATTTTAGTGTTAATATGTATGTTTTGACTTGGATCCAAAGAATAAACATTATTTCCAAATCCATATCTATAAAAATCTCTCAAACCAATAGTTTTGAAGTTCCTACACAGGAACAACTAAAATCAGTACCTTATATGAGAGCATCCAGGCCCAAGCAAGAAAATGTATTATGCATACTATATAAATTTATTCTCAGGGTATTAAACAAAAAGAACAATACAATGGATTCAAAATATTGTAGGCTCAGAACCATTAAACAACAATCATAGATCAATACATGTATATATATATATACATAAACCATATAAATTTATTCAAAGAGTTGGAGGATCCAGAACATTAAAACAGAAATACAAACCAAACAAACAACTGCTCTAATGGGGCACTGCTACAAATGCCAAGCTGTAGCATTATTCAAACACAACTTTAATTTAAGTTACTGAGAAAATCACAGGCCTGCTGCCCTTCAAAATATATTTTTTCACCATAATAGATTCATTAACTTAATGACAAATAGATTCATTAAACTCCAAATGTCAACTAGCTTCAAAATACATTTTTTTCACCATAATAGAAACATACTTCAACATTGAAAGATAAAGGTTTCAAAAGAAAACCATAATACAAATGTTTCTTAACGGCTTTCAAATAACACAATCAACTTCACTGACAAGTATTAAATATGTTTTCGGCCACATTAATCCAAAATTGTGTCCACTCGTCCGTTAGCTCAATAGTTGTAATATTGTCAATATCATCTTGTGTGCCTTCCTCTTGGGGTAGATTGTCAACATCATCTTTTGCAAGGTCGTCTACCATCTCTCTTGTGATGAAGTTATGGAGTAGAAAACATGCATTAATGATTCGTCGTTGGGTATTTGACTAGATAAAATTTTCCAACAAATTTTTAGAAGACCAAATATCCTCTCAATCACATTTCTTGCACTAGCATGCTTCATGTGGAAAAATTCTTGAGGTGTTCGTGGTTGATGCCCATTTGCCCAAGAACTTAAATGATAGCGTTGTCCTCGAAAAGGCGCAAGAAAACCAGGACAATTTGCATATCCGACATCCACTAAGTAACAGAAACCTAAAACATTGTCAAACATTTCTTATTATTTAATGGTTTAAAGGACATTTAGTCATAAGAGCTATAAAAAGCAATAAAAACACCTTTTTTTACCTTCCGGAACTTTCAATCCATTAGGCTTTGTGACGCCGGGCAGGGTAGTGATTAACCTGCGGGCGGTGGTAACTAGGGGGGATTGACCAAAGAGCAAGAAAGGGGAGGACAAACAAAGAAGAAAAGTCTTTGAAACTTAAAAAAGAAAATATAACTAAATAATCAATGAGTAAAATTCAACCCCCAAGCCGGGTTTAAATAGCTAAAAAAAACTAACCTAGATAACCTAGAAATTCTATCTTCTTACAAAATTTGCCCAAAACGGAAAATTTCGGTCCAATAGAAAAACTTATCTAATTCTAAAATAACTAAATAAAACAGATAACTCCTAAAAATCCAAATTCAAGTCGGATTCATATCCTATCCTAAATCGGCATACGAAGTATTGCCAAAAACGGAAAAGAACACCGAAAAACGAAGAAACGATGGGGAAAACAGTGGAATTTGAGGATGAAGGAAGGCTCCATCAAGAAAGGCTAATAGACCCCACGTGCGCGTCGAGATGAGCTTTCCGAATTGGGGTTGAGCGCACGAATCCAATATCGGTAGCCAAAGTTATAGCGAAAATACCGCAACATATCCAAAGTACTCCCCAATTCCGGACTTTGCTCGATCACCTTCCACCTTTACGTCGGTTCACCAAGTCGTGGTATGCCAAAGCTCTCATGGTGCAATCAGATAGTTCGGCATCGTCTAACTCGGGCTCTCCTGCATTAGCCTCCCCGGGTTGGAAAGAACTCGCCCTCGAATTCGTATCAGTTGACTCCACAAAGCAAGGGCTCAGATGTTTTACATTGAAGATGTTTGAGGTCTTCAAATGACTGGGGAGGCGCAACCGGTATGCATTGTTATTGATCTTCTGCAGGACTTCACAATGTCCGATCTTTCGTTCCTTAAGCTTGTTATACTCATCCACATGGAAGTGATCTCGAGTGAGGACAACCCACACTAAGTCACCCTCATCGAACAGCACCTGACGCCGCCGTTTGTCGGCATTCACCTTGTACTTGGTATTACTCTCCTAAATATCTAACTGAACCTGCTCATGAATAACTCGAAGATTCTCAGCCATCTCATCAGCTCGAGGGTGAACACGACCAATTCATGGGATGGGGGTCAGATCAAGTACTCCTGATGGGTTTCGCCCATAGACAACCTTGAATGGGCTCAAGCCGGTAGTCTAATTCTTCGATCTATTGTAGGCGAATTCGGCTTGAGGTGGTGCTAGATCCCATTGCTTCGGTTTAGTTCTAGCCAAACTCCTTAATAGGTTACCCAAACTCCGGTTCACCACTTCAGTCTGGCCATCTATCTAGGGGTGGTATGCACTGTTAAAGTTTAACTGCGGCCCTAATTTCCCCCACAAGCTTCTCCAGAAGAGGCTGATGAACTTGGTGTCACGATTGGATGTGATAGAGTGAGGGATACCATGCAAGCGGACAACCTCTCGAAAGTAAAGATGTGCAATGCGGTAACATCCATAGTCTTCCGATAAGCAACAAAATGGGTCATCTTGGAAAATCTGTCAACCATCACCATGATAGAGTCTGAGGCCCGCTAAGTACGAGGAAGGCCCAGAACAAAATCCATACTGACGTTAAGCCAAGGGTCTTCACTGACTGACAAGGGAGTGTACATGCCTGCTTTGGTGAGAACTGCTTTGGCCCGCTAACACACAAAGCTGCCCTCCACAAAGTGAGCCACGTCGCTAGACAGCTTCGGCCAATAAAAGTCTGCAGCTATGAGGGGGTAGGTTTTATCACGACCAAAGTGCCCCTCATTATGGAGTTCGCTCATGATCTGCTGTCGTAATGCACAATCGGGGATGCACAGCTGCAGGCCATGAAACAGATGACCGTTATACAAAATAAAATCGTGACGATGTCCATTGGTTACCTCCTGAATGATCCACCCGAAGGAAGGATCATCCACATACATATCCGTGAAAGCTTCAAACCCTGCAACTTTGGTGCTCATTGTGGTGAGAAGAGAACTCCGGCAGCTCAAAGCGTCTGCTACACGCTTAAGGTTGCCTGCTTGATGCTTCAAAGTAAATGTAATAACCCACCCAGAACCTATACATAAATAAGTATTAGAATGAAAATACGAAGAGAGTGTTTGTAATTACCTATTACTTCAAGGACCTAATTAAAACTTCATAATAGTGATTTAATGTGCTTAAACCAACATGGTCAAATTCATCATGTCACCTGACTTGGATTAACCTTGTAGGGATTGACATGAGATAAAATAGAGAATTATAAAATGATTATGATTTATCTTTATCTCAAATATGACTTGTAATTTGAGTAGGATAATATATTTGAGTTAAATTAGACTTATCTCATGAAAATAATTATAATTGATCTCTATCCAAATATGAATTTAAATTTGATTATGTGTTTAAGTTTGAATTATATCAAATATTGATTTTATTTTGATTAAGATTCAAAATTTAGTTTGAATTGGATAAAGATTTATGATTGATCTTTATCTCAAATATAGATTTTTATTTTGATTGAGAATCAAAATTCGAGTTTGAATTAGATAAAGATTTGCCTCGTAGAGATAATTTTAGATTGTTTTTTATTATGAATTATAATTTGATTATGAATCAAGGGTTAGATTTGAATTGGATGAAGACTTATCTAATAAAGATAATTATAAAATATTTGTGTTTTATCTTTATCAGATTAGAGTAAGACTAGGATACTCCCCTCTATATAAGGAGAGGCATAATTAGAGAATTGATATACAATTCGGTAAAAGAAGTTGAGTGATATCTTGTGAGGGTTCTTCTCTTTAAGGTTCCCTCTTAGTGAGAATCAGTCCAAGTATTAGGAGAAGGAAGGTTCAACCATGATTAAGCACTAGGGAGACTGCCAGGTGAGTTGACTACAGATGAACTCCAGTATTTTGATTTGATTGCTTGAAGTTTTATTTAATGTTTTTTTATCGATGGATTATGAAAATATTATTTTCAGTATGTACTTGTATTTGCTCATAGTAGAGCCACTTTGCATGTTCCGTATATCAATCTATACCTACGTTATGTATGCACTGGTCGAGACAGGCCTGTCGGGGCTCGGGTGAGGAGCCCTTGGGTCCGTGGGACCAATAGTTTTCTGAATATAGCTCGATGGCTGGTTATGTGAGTGTGATATGATATGTGAGCACGGCTAGTGCTGTTGAGATTGGGTGCATGTAGACTAGGTGTGATTGATATAGTGACCTTAATATGCTAGTCATATTTTTAAATTGTGATTTACTCGTGTTTGTGAAATGCAAAAGTTGAGATTTAGTAACATCTCATCTGGATTATCTTTGACTGGCATGGGACTTTCTGATGTGATTGATATGCGCATAGACCAGCATGTGTATTGTTTCGTTCTGTTATATATGAGATATATCTTCTATTTTCTGTATATAACCCAAGTGTGATGTATGTCTCTCATTGGGCTAGTTGTAGCTCACAACTCTCCCACTATTTCAGTATACAAGAACAGGTCAGGGTAGCCAACTTAATTGACTTAAATTGATATGGAACCGAAGATTGATATTACGGTTTATTGTTTAGCTGGCTGTAAAGTCTAGTGTGGGTCATTGTATTAATATTTGATGAGTCGTTTTATGAACTAAGATCTTATTTTGTATTTGTGTCGAATAGTTGATATATATATATATATATATATATATATATATATATATATATAATATCATGATTCAATTTCCTTCATGGATTATATTAGGTCTGTAGCAAGGTTATTATGATTTTGTGCCTTGCGTATTTATGGGGGTAACCATATAAGTACGTGGCGTTTGTCTCGTGCTCGGGCTCGGGCCGGGTTCAGGGCGTGACAAATTAAATGGTATCAGAGCGTTAAAGATCCATCTTAACCCTTAAGATTAATTAGATTAGAGACTTACTGATCTTAGGAGATGACCAAACTCAGTGTGACTCTAAATTAGTTAAGAGATAAGTATTAGTAGAGTGTCATTGACATGAAACCTAATTTTCTAGATAAACTTTAACTTGATTGTTAATTTTTACTGTAGAATGACTCATTATAACCCCCTGTCTATTTGAAATAATAAAATTGTAAATTTCGAGGACGAAATTTTTTTTAAGGGGGGGAAGAATGTAATAACCCACCCAGAACCTATACATAAATAAGTATTAGAATGAAAATACTAAGAGAGTGTTTGTAATTACCTATTACTTCAAGGACCTAATTAAAACTTCATAATAGTGATTTAATGTGATTAAATCAACATGGTCAAATTCATCATGTCACCTGACTTGGATTAACCTTGTAGGGATTGAAGTGAGATAAAATAGAAAATTATAAAATGATTATGATTTATCTTTATCTCAAATATGACTTGTAATTTGAGTAGGATATTATATTTGAGTTAAATTAGACTTATCTCATGAAAATAATTATAATTGATCTCTATCCAAATATGAATTTAAATTTGATTATGTGTTTAAGTTTGAATTGTATCAAATATGGATTTTATTTTGATTAAGATTAAAAATTTAGTTCGAATTGGATAAAGATTTATGATTGATCTTTATCTCAAATATAGATTTTTATTTTGATTGAGAATCAAAATTCGAGTTTGAATTGGATAAAGATTTGCCTCGTAGAGATAATTTTAGATTGTTTGTGATTCTGAATTATAATTTGAAACAAAGAAGAAAAGTCTTTGAAACTTAAAAAAAAAAATATAACTCAATAATCAATGAATAAAATTCAACCCACAAGTCGGGTTTAAATAGCTAAAAAAAAACTAACCTAGATAACTTAGAAATTCTATCTTCTTATCCAAATTTGCCCAAATCGGTAAATTTCGGTCCAATAGAAAAACTTATCTAATTCTAAAATAACTAAACATAACAGATAACTCCTAAAAATCCAATTTCAAATCGGATTCATATCATATCCTAAATTGGCATACGAAGTATTGCCAAAAATGGAAAAGAACATCGAAAAACGAAGAAACGATGGAGAAAACAGTGGAATTTGAGGATGAAGGAAGGGTCCATCAAGCAAGGCTAATGGACCCCACTTGCGCGTCGAGACGAGCTTTCCAAATTGGGGTTGAGCGCGCAAATCCGATATCGGTAGCCAAAGTTATAGCCAAAATACCGAAACGTGTCAAAAGTGCTCCCCAATTCCGAACTTTGCTCGATCACCTTCCGCCTTTACGTCGGTCCGCCAAGTCGTGGTATGCCAAAGTTCTCATGGTGCAATCAGACAGCTCGGCATCGTCTGACTCGGGCTCTCCTGCATCACTTTGTTACGGCATCCCTAAGGACTCTATCGTCATGAGCTGAACCTTCCCATCCAGGTAAAACGTAGATCAATTGCATGTCTTGACTACAAAAAGCGAGAACATTAGTAGTTATATCAGATTTTCTTGATCTATATCGTGGTCGATCAAGTTTGGGCGCATTAACCCAAATATGTGTCCCATCTAATGCTCCAAGACAATTCTACATTGAATAAACAATGAATTGTTAGTTATATTTAATAATACTATCGGATCATTTCGACTTAGGGTATTACCTTAAACCACTTCCACTTGCTATCATTTGAATCTTCAGGTACAGGTTCAGGTATCTTCAAAAGAACAGAGTGGCAGAGAATAACAGACTTTAACACAACTTGGAAATGTCAACTAACTGTCTCACCACATCGGATAAAGTCAACTTTAATTACTCTATTCTTGACGTGGTGTGCTAAAATGTTTAAAAAAAATTGTTGTCATCTCCTCGACACCAATAATTACTGTGCCTCGTAACCCACCGATTGTAGTTAACAATTGGCACAAATTATGGAAACAACGCCGATCCATGCGTAGTTTGTCAATGCATTTGCTTTCATTTTCATAAACCAAGCGGTAGAGGTACTCCTGTTGCTTGCGGCGTCTCATCGATGTTGACATAATCTCATGTTGAGGCTTTCATTTTCTAATATTGTGGTGCTTCTTTGCACATATAGTGATCATGACGCTTAGTACGTAAAAGTAATACATGATCATTGCAAAATATAACCGAAGCTCTTTAATCTTGGCCATATTATCAAAATCTAAATAAACAAAAAACATATATGAATTCTAAGATGAATGATCCATATATTTATAAAGAACTAAAAAATTATACACATAGAAAATACAATAGTATTGAAGGAGTCCACTGGCATAGACAGTCAAGGAAATAGACAAAAGGCAAGGGTGTGTTACCCAAAAAATGGAAATATAAATTTAAAACTGGGTGTGTTACAAAATACTTGATAATATAAGTAGGCCCTGTAAATTAATTTGAGGAGTTAATGCTCTATCCTCTCACTTGACATGCATGGTCTACTTATATTAACATAATATAAGTAAAATTTAAAATAATATTAAAATAATGGTACACTTTAGTAAAATAAATTATAGTACACTTTAGTAAAAAAATCATCTATGTATATGTTATTTAATTACAAGTCTATATATAAAATTTATCAACAGTTTATGTGCAAAATTTAAAGATTTTTATACACCTATAAACTTCATACTAACACAGAAATTTATTTCAGTAGTTTTTCTAAATATAGTGTTTGTTCCAAATATGTCAAACTTGGTGCTTTACTTCCACTCAGACATGAACTATACAATCCCAGAATCTTTAATTATGTTGACAAACTTTACTGGAACATCCTTCCTCCTAACTTTATTGGGTGGTTTTATAGCTGATTCTTACTTTATTTTCAATCTAAAAACACAATTATGATGTTTTAAAAAAACTAACTTCTAATTTACAGGGTCTACTTATATTAACAATCCAAGCATTTGAACCAACATTCAAGATTAACTTACAGGGTCTACTTATATTTACATTTAAGTTGAGGAGTAATGATCTGCCCTCTCACTTGACATGGTCCTACTCACCTATCTTCACAATTTAATTTGGACCATGGTCTTCTTCTTTAGTATTTATTTGGTGCACTAAAAAGAGGAACAAGAAAGCCTCACCCAAATGAACTTAATTGTTCCAAGAAATTGATTTAGAAGAACTTATTAATACCTTAAAAATATAAAATTAATTAAATAAAACATAATGCAATGGATAAAATAGAATGCATCATGCAGCCAACAATAAGATAATCACAGTTGTATCAGTACTTAACTCATTAATCAAATAAATTTTTAAGGAAAAAAGGCAACAACTATAACAAGATGCATAGCAGCTGCAACCAACAATAAGATAATCACAGTTGTATCAGTACTTAACTCATTAATCAAATAAATTTTTAATGAAAAAAGGTAACAACTATAACAGGATGTAGAGCAGTTGTAGCCAACAATAAGATAATCATAGTTGTTTCAGTACAAACCTTTGATAAACTGAAGAGACCACAAGCTTGATCAGTAATGTCCAAAAGAAAACTAAGAAAAAAAATAAACAGTTACATAACCAAATGATGAGTGGATCCAACAATGTAGATGCCCAACAACAATGATCCAAGATCCATTAGCAAGCAATAACCAACAAAAAGCTATTAAAATAATAAAACCAGGGGAAAATAACCAAATCATCAAATCATCAAAAACACAACAAATAATCAAAACAAAACAACAAAAAGCATTGAAAAATAACCAAATCATCAAATCAACAAGACCAATGCAAATAATCAAATCAACACAACAAAACCACCGCAAAGTGCCCTAGATATCGAGCAAAGAGGGAAGTATTACCTCAGACCAAATTTGGGAGGCCAAAGAACAGAAAGAGAGGATGGAGCGGTGGTGGACTCGGGGTTTGGAGGGCAGGGAGCGGAGAGAGGAAGGAGTGGCGGTGGAGCGATAGTAGGGTATCGTGCGGTGAGAGAGAAAGGAGCGGTGAGAGAAGCTGGAGGATTGGTTATATCAGGGGCAAACTGGTCTTTTCCCTATCCGAGAATGAGTATTCCGCCCAATTTGGGCGGAATCCCACTGCTGGAGTTTCAGGTGTCCAACTCCTCTCTCCATTCCCATTCCTTACAATCCAAACATGGGAATGGGCCAATGTAAGGAATCAAACCCATTCATTCAATTCCATTACTGCCAACCAAACGGGCCCTAAACTCTAAACCCCCAAAAAGGAATAGAATTATGAATGATTCTAGCATGTTATGGCACCAAATATTAGGACATATAGCCCAAAAGAAGTTGGAGAGATTGGTGAAAGATGGTCTTTTGGGATCATTAGAATTCAGTGATTTTTAAACTTGTGTTGATTGCATAAAGGCAAAGTAGACTAACACATATAAGAAAAATGCCATAAAATGCATGAATACACTAGATTTGATACACACTGATGTATGTGGCCTTTTATCCCATGTTTTACAAGGCAAAAATATTTTATCACATTTATTAATGATTTTTCACTGTACATGTATCAGGTTTTTTTTTATTTGTTCAATGAATAAGTTTTCTGTGATATCACATTTGGATTATATATGATCTTTGTTTATAGTTTGTTTAAAAAGTTTTCTTATGAACTACTATTCTGTTATCAGGGAAGGAACCAACCGGTGTCTAACGAAGGCTTGATCTCCCTCCCCCACGCCAACGTAACGAGACCTCAGGTTTCCCCTCATGCTTCCAGGAATCCGGGGCCCAAGCCCCCCCTCAAGCTCTCGATCTCTCGTGTTGCTCTCCTTTGGAGACTGCGGCCGTCTGGTCTGGGCCGTCCACCGTCCGCCCGTCCGGCAATCCTCCTCTCCTCTAGTCCTGTAATAGCCACACCAAAAATTTTGGTAAAATTTGAATTTTTTCGTACATTGCTTATTTTGTCCGATTTAGTATTTCTCTCTTTGATGGATTAATACTAATGATCGAGAAAAGATTCGACTCTCGGTAACATACTCGAAATTACTGAGAAAGTTCTAAACTTGTATTTAAATGATATAAATTGGTGTAATACCCTAAATGGTCCCTCTATTATATGCAATGTGCCCGTTTGGTCCCTCTATTCGAATTTGATCCCACAACTCCCTCTATTATTTCAATTGAGAAATCTTACTCCTCGACCCGACATCCGTCTCTTTTGCTGTTCAGACTGGCTGACATGGCATTTTTTATATTTAAAAAAATATTAAAATATTAAGATTTTTCTTATCATCATCTGATGTGGCATTTTTAATGTTTAAAATATATTAAAATATTAAAAAAAATTATTCACCCTCATCCCCTCCCCCACTCTGTAACACCCCAATCCTACATAGGGACACGTGTCACACCAAATTTCGGTGAGTACCTCGAGCCCAAGGTCGCCGAGATCTGAAATAAAACCTCATGGAATAAACCGAGACAAGAATAATCAAACATAATAAGTCTGGAACTCATCCAAAAAGAAGAGTCATATCTTCTACAGTACTCCATAGACTATACGTCTGGGTCTAGTCTCCAAAAGTATAGTACAACAATAGACAGAGTGCGGAACAAGCAAACTAATCTAGGACGCCAGAGCCATCTACGAGTCTCCACATCTCACCGGGTCTAGTCTCTACCCGGACTCCTCTCTGCTACCTGCACAAGGTGGGTGAGAAAAAGGGACTGAGCTACAGAACTCAGTGAAATGTGACCCCTACTGTCGGGTCAAATAAGACCTGTGCATCCGAAAATATAATCTTGTATATGAAAAATAATCTGTACTGTTATACATGTAGAAAGACAGTAAAACATATAACTCTATGCATTATCTTCCCAATCAGGAAGATCATCTAATGCAATGTCCGAGGAAACCCAAAAAGTCATCAGTCACTAACATGCCTGTCTATGTCTCATGAGATGTCTAGATATGTGAGCGTCTGTCGATAAGAATGCAACTCTGTAGGATCACTTGCTAAGATCTCAGATAATAGCCATGAGGTATCCCCCAATCTGGGCTGTATGTGAAGCCGCGAGGTTTCCCCCGATCTGGGTCTTCACTCGTGGTACCGAGCACTCCAAAGAGTTGGGAAAGGGTTTTAAGATAAATACATTTTGAAAACAAGGTTTTGATGTTAGAAATTCATTTGAAAACAAGAAAAAACTTTCCCCTACTCAGTATCACGCTCTGCATAGCAAGGACCGTCTAACAGGATGCAAAATCGATGCTCACGTCCTATATCTATCTCATATCTATCTCAATGATCTATAGCTAGTCATAAACAGAAAACATCAATCTACAAAAGCTGTAAATAATCGAAATCATTCTCAAAACCGAGAATAAATCATGGCCGAGGAATATAAACTGAAAACCCGATAAATCTCGACAAAACACAAGCCTATACAGTAGGTCCACTCACCAGTAGTCCTAAGTGAGTCAAGCCTGACTAGAACCTCCTGGAGTCCCCGAATTGCCCTTCCCTTTCCCTAGTAATCATAAACACATCTATAATGAATACTAGTTCAAGAGACCTCAATTTATATCTACACTTCTTCTACTAATTACACATGGGCTCCAATCTGTGCACGCAAGGCCCATTATTTTACAAAGAATACGAAACATAACATAGGATCAAAGTATGAAGCTTGTGCTTAGGCAATTCTAAAGACTAGTTAATTGCCACCATATTTTAATAACTCACAACACACTAATCCAATACCATGAAATCATCATTATCCATTTAGAACACAATTCCTAAATAGCCTTGGCCTCTGCTCTTCTTGAGTGCCCATTCCAACTCTTTTAACATACTAACTATTCAATCATGGACTCAACTAAACATTTAAACAAACAATTGAAAGGCAGACTTGCTTACAAAAAATTTAACAGAATCTCCTCTATTCTTCAAGATAAATAAGATACAATAAAGCACATCAAGAACACTAACAACAACACTAATGAACACAAGGACCGCAGCAGCATGAACATCAACTACACCAAGCACAACAGCAATTAATTAACAACTGTATCAACGGCTATCACAACAACAACTACAAGCATATATAGTTAGCAATACAAACAACAACATCATCAACTAAACATCATCCTGAGCCTCATTTCCCACTTCAGTATATACCTTGCTTGTTGGGATCACAACCGACACCGACCGAAACCTGTGACGTACCGAATACAATCACGGGGCCGGAATTCATCGAGACAAAGAAGGTAGCGACGGTGCTACTATTGTGGTGACCAGTGCAGATGACTTGAAGTTTCACGGCTGGCGGCTGATGGCACTTCAGGGCTCGTCTGGGCGCTGCTCAAGGGCGAGGGTGGTTCTCCGGTCAAGGCTTCCAAACCTCCAGCGATGGTGCGTTTCCCCCTTCCCTAAATCAAGGTGCCCGGAGAGCCACGACGCAGCATCACCCTCAAGGAGTCATGCAAGGCGACACGTCTTGCTCGGCCCCCAGTGGCAAGCATCGCACGCGCCACCTCCAGCTTCTCCGGACCCACCAGCTCCACCTCCTCCTTCCCAAAACCGACAGCTGCCCTGCCCCTTCTATCATCCTTCTAACTCTTAAATCGATTCTTAGCCCAGCCCATTACACTGCAGACCTTTACCAAGGTTGAAAGCCCATTAAAACTTAGTTAGGTTATCATCCATTAAATTGATTAACTTAACATTTGTCATATTTGATTAATGACTACCAGCTTTCAATAATTCACTATTTATCTATTAAAGTCGGTTAAAGCCAATTATTATTTTCCCATTAAACTCCGGCATTTATTTAATATTTTACAATATTTATAGAGGAAAAACCGGGGCGTTACACACTCCGCCGCACCACCACCAACACCGAGACCCACTCCAACTCCACCACCAATCCCATGCCCTCCACCGACACCACCTCCTAAACCTCCTCCATGTCCTCCACCACCTCCTCCACCGAAGCCACCGCCATCTCCCGCTCCACCACCACCTCCTAAACCTCCTCCATGCCCTCCACCACCTCCTAATTTGGTGGTGTAGTTGGAGTGGGTCTATTTCTTCATCTATTTTTTATAAATATTATACTTAAATAATATATTCACACACTTAATTTGGTGCAGGAGGTGGTGGAGGGCATGGAGGAGGTTTAGGAGGTGGTGGTGGCTTCAGCGGAGGAGGTGGTGGAGGACATGGAGGAGGTTTAGGAGGTGGTGTTGGTGGAGGGCATGGGATTGGTGGTGGAGTTGGAGTGGGTCTCAGCGTTGGTGGTGGTACGACGGAGTGGGGGAGGGGATGAGGGTGAATAATTTTTTTAAAAATATTTTAATATATTTTAAAATTTAAAAATGCCACATCAGATAATGATAAGAGAAATCTTAATATTTTAATATTTTTTTAAATATAAAAAATGCCATATCAGCCAGTCTGAACGGAAAAAGAGACGGACATCGGTCAGGGACTAAGATTTCTCAATTGAAATAATAGAGGGAGTTGTGGGGATCAAATTCTAATAGAGGGACCAAACGGGCACATTGCATATAATAGAGGAACCATTTAGGATATTACACCGATATAAATTAAAGGAAGTTTTATATGCAAAATGGGGTTGATTGGAAACCGTGGTAAATTAATTAACCAAGTGTGACAAAATGAGAGAAATAAAACATAGGACTAAATTGCAAATAAAATAACTTTAATTCATCATGAGATTTTATAAGAATTCAAGGGTGTGAATGAAAAGAATTTTAATTACAAGATTAAATGAGGTAATGAAGCTTAAGAGGCAAAATGAACATTTTTCCCCTCAAGCCAACAGTTAGCAATTTAAGTGAAATGAGAGAATGAAAAGTTAATTCTCTCTCTCTCACTCCCTCTTACTCGCACAAGTAGGGGCATAAAAACACTGTAGTAGTTTGAGGATTTTGGAGGATTGTTTGGGTAGTGGATTTAATTCACTTGATCTCCATTTGGAGTCTAATATGCATGATTATGAACTTGAATCCATTCATTAGGGCTTGGAGAAGAAAATCGAAGGAAATCAAGGTAAAGCCCAGGAATACAAAATTTGGAGCTTGAATCTTCAAGGGGTAAGGTCAATACTAAGTTAGAAGCATTTGGATGATTTCAAGTTGAGTATTCATGCATTTTATGTCATAGGTTCATGAATTGATGAATGTGACCCATTCATGGGATTTCAATGGATGAAATCATGTATAAATGGGTGAAAATGGATGTAGCACAGTGTATGAGAAGTTTGGGATTAAATTATAGATTGTAGAGCTTGATTTGGGAGAAGGAATTCTGGGATTTATTGTGGCACTGCAGATTTTCATAAGTTTTCAATTTAGAAAGTTTAACTCTTACTCTCTTCATGGTATATTAAGGACTATGGCAAGTATGAAACCTATTGAGCTTGATAGAACCCTTGGATGATAAATTGGGCTTACATGATTTTATTCCATGGATTTTATTTGATTCATCTCCCATGTTCCCATGGCTAGTAAGGGAACTGAAGTTAATACTTCATGGTGAGTTTTGTTATGAGCATGGTTAATGCTCTTCATGAGTTCATATATATCATGAACTATTTCAGAACATGAAAATGTGAATTTTTGCTCTATTTTAAGGAAGTCATTGGAAGGGTTAGCAAGCTGAGATACAATCTATTATAAGTATTGGGTTGACTAGTTTGGCAAAGGTACACATGAAATTCAAGTATGGTGACATTGTCAACTGTAATTAGTCATCATACAAGAAGTACACTAAATTAGGAGTTCATATTCAATAAATTCTGTAACAATGGAAATGTATGGTGGTGTCCATCTACAAGTCTATGTGCATGTGTGGAGGATTAGAAAGGATGTTAAAGTTACCAACTAGTAAAGCATGATGACTAGTTGGCAACTTAGGTATATTGTAGTTAGAGGAAGATGCATAGAACATTTGAAAAGTTTTATAGATTAAATTCCTGGTTGGATAGAATGTTATGAAAAGTATGTACCATTGATTGGAAGAATTAAAGCTTTGTAGAGGTTGAACTCAAAGTAAAGGAATTCTGCAAGAAACACTGTAACACCTGCAAAACATCGATTTTATTTCATTTTATTATGGGCTATGTAGAGTTGATACCGAGCCCACTTCTAGGGGAAATGAAAGATAATATTGGAAATATAACATGTTAGAAATTCGGTAAGGAATGGTGAAGATTTGGAACTTCAATTTGAAGTTCCGAGTTCAAGTTTTATGTAGCTACTGTAGTTGTCGAATAAGGAGTGAACTATAAACTCCAATGTTTTAAAAAAGACTCGGAATTCTATTCTGATCATCCCGATAGTTCGGGGGTATATTTAAACTAATAAAAATGGTACGGTCAGGTGTCTAAGAGCCCAGATCCATCAGTTATAAATTAAAAAGCTGACATTTTGGTAAATTCATGATTAGGGTATTTAAATGCATGTAATTAATTCGGATGGTTATGTAATGTTATGTGATGAATATTTACCATGTCTAGGACGTAGTAAGGTGGTCAAGGACCAGAATGGAAGACTCGGACCCTAGTAGGCATTATAAGTGAAAATGGTAGGCTCTCGTACGAGGGTTGTGAGTATTCCTTCCTCTTACCTTACTTATGATTTTTGCACTCTTATTTCCTTGAGAGGTTTTCTATACATATTCAAGTTGAGTATCCTCATATGTGTTGGCTTTACGTCTCGAGGAGATATTTGTTTCCATGTTTTCTTATACGTATTTGAGGTGAGTCGCTTCTTAAATACGTATTGGCTTCCGATCTCGAGAAGATCACTGATTATTATATGTTCAAGATGTTTTTGCCTTATATATATCTATATATATATATATATATATATATATATATATATATATATATATGTATGTGTGTGTATGTATGTATGTATACCTGTTGTTAGGTATTCGTACTGGCAATCTCTTACAACCAGGCATAATACATCGGACGGAGGCTCAGTCAGCGAGTGTATTTTCTGGCCATGTATACATGATTGATATAGCGTTATCCGGCGTAGACCGGAGACGATATCTGGAGGATATCGTACGATACCGTAGCTATCTTCGTATCATATATGCCAGGAGATTGAGTACATCTGTGAATTCATTCACATCCCAAAGACATGTTACTTGCTTGTGATTTTATTTCACTTGCTTTTGTACTTGATTTATTCTATTCCTTGTTTATGGCTTTCGCCATATTTATTGCTTTGTTAGCGATCCTACTGGGCCTTTCATTGGCTTATACACTTGGTTGCTCTATTTTTCCCAGGTGACGATGAGTAGCTAGGATTGGGACTCAAGAGGGAGCTTTCGAGGGATAACCTAGTGGCGTCGGGGATATTTTGAGCTGAGGTCTGCGGGCCTTTATTCTTTTCTGAGTGAGAGTTGAGTTGTATTGAGGACCTATATAGGGCTTTTGTATAAACCCTGTATATATATTTTTCCGCTGATTAATATTTTAAACTCTGTATTAATTATCTGCTTAAATTACTGAGCCTTGCGTGCTTATGGGGGTGACCTATAAGTACACGACGTTTGTCGCGTGCATCGAGGCCCGGGACCCGAGTGCGGGGCATGATAAGTCCCTTGTCTAATGTCTTGGTTTTCTAAAAAAAACAAAGTTGCGATATAGTCCATAGGAAGAAGTAGATACTAGATAGCTGGCTTTGGGATTTGGTTTCAATGGAGATAGGGTGTAAATTAGCAAGAGAAATGAATGCCCTAGGATTTGGTTTCAATGGAGATAGGGTTTTAAATAGTGAGAGAAATAAATGCCTTGGGATTTGGTTTCATGGGAGAAATGTAGGGATGGATGGGCACCAAGGCCTTTTCTGAAATTAAAATCAATTCGCTTCATTTTTTCTGAAATTAAAGTTTTACAGGATTTTTCAGAAAAAAAAATGGACGCAATTTAAAAACATAAACTTATTACTTATTAACCAATGCCTTTTCTGAAAAAAAAAAAAAAAAAAAAAAAGCAATTTCCCGTGACCGTGAGTCATGATTCCGTGAAGCCTTGCTTCTCGTCACCGGCCTGCCAACCTTGTTGCAGGCCAATAGCCTATTTTAATTCTGTTTTGAAGCAATTATGTTCAAATTTCAATTATTTGTAGAGTATAATGTAAAATGTTTGTTGAAAATTGCTGATAATTATGTTGGCATGGTTATTCTAAGAACTCATCTTTTGTTCCACTCATCTCAAAGTATATGTTGATTTGGTTCATGGCTGAAAATTGCTTGACATGGTTCTCTAAGAAAATTGTCAATAATATGCATATGGTTCTCTAAAAAATTTACAAAAATTGCATAGATAAATGCTTTATGCTTTTTTATGTGTATTCAAATTGTGGTTGTTTTAAATAAAAATTATACAGTCGCATAATTTAATATTGGAAACAATTGTTATGTTGGATGATTTATATATATATATATATATATATATATATATATATATATATATATACATTTTTTTTTTTACAATTTGCCCTTTTTCCAACCCCCCCCCCCCCCCCCCAATGAGTCCTAGTTCCATCCCTGCTACAATTGTCATGACATTTGTGTGAGTTTATTTAATTATTATAATTTGCCATATAAAGTGTTTGATTATAACTTCAATCTTAGATATCTTAATGCATGGAAGGAACATACATTCATGTGTAATGTACTACCGCCATGATTAGTGTCTTTGAGGGTTGTTATGATCAAATGAAGGTTGATGTGTTTTTGTGAACAATGGGATCATGTGGCCGCTCCACATAAAGATATCTAGCATTCAATAAGTTAGTCAAGTCATGTGTGAGATTGTTGGACCTCAAGTCCTAATTTTCAATCTGATGTGACTTAACTAACTTAATAACCGGCTAGACTTATTATGTAACACATTAAGATAAGTGGCACATAAGGAACATTGTAACACATTTATAGGGTGTGTTACATAAAGAACAGCTTGGGCCTTTTCAACATGACGTCATAAAGAGAAACTCATCCAATTCTCTCCACTCTGGTTGTTTTCTTGGAGAGAGGAAGGCGCATCCTAGAGGATTGAGGTGACGCTTGTGGGGATATTTTAGTTGTGCAATATTAATGGCATCCTGTAAGTTTTTTCTTTATTAGTCTCATCAACCATTTCATCTTCATGTATGTTTTATGCTTACCCGAGCCTCCTACTCAGTCCTCTGGCTTTCTTACAGTGTTGAAATCTCCCGTTAATAACCATGTACCAGCTATGTCTGACAACTTAATAAGTTCCAACCAAGTATTTTTTTGGTCCGCTAGTTGCTACTATTATAGATTACAGAGACAATCCAACTTCTATTATTTTAAAAGTTAATTATTAAATGTAAAACATACCTCGAATATACTACTGTCGTTACTTCCCCTATCCACAGAACTAGGATTTCTCATGAAAACCTTATTGTTGGTATTGTTGCCCAATGCCACCCTACTCTGAATTTTCTGCATATCCTTCTTACTCTCTCTTCATTCGCACGAGTTTCTACTAGGCAAACTATTGAAGCATTTGTAGTTTTGATCAAATAATTAACCCTACTCACAGTGTCTCTTCTTGGAGCAAAACTTGCATGGGTCCGGACTCACCTGTCTCTAGGTGAGTCCCCATCCCATTTGGCTATTTGGAGAATGTTTTAAGTATTTCCAACTGTACGGATGGGAAGATCATCAAAAAATAAGCTAGCATGTCCATTTTTATATAATTTGGTGATCGTTTGGTCCAACCACTTAACGGTTCTTATTTTTTAGAAATTTTAACGGTTCAGAATTGTATGAATTTCAACCAAGTGTTTGGTGGGACCAAATATGCATTCAAATTATACTTAAAATGAACACGCTAAATTTTATTTTTCACGCATCTTCCCATCAGCATCTGATCGAAATACTTAAAACATTCTCAAAATTGATAAATGGAGGCGGACGCACCTAAAGATAGGTGAGTCCAGCCTCATAAGTTTTGGTCCTCTTCTTGCTATACCCCTACAATTCCATATTAGCATATTTAACATAGTTGTCGGTTTACATGTTCATCCTTGTTCTCCACTCTACCTCTTTCTACTGTTTGGCTTAGGCGGCGAGTTCAGTGACTCATGCATAGCCTTAACTTCTCCCCCACTCACCACCGGGAGTGAGAGGAGACCAAAGACAATGGGTGCCAACACGCATGAAATGATAAACACTACTATTATAGGGAGCTCAACCCCTCTAAATGTCGGAAAGAAAGTTGATCATTGGCTAACCCCAACAAAGAAGCAAAGAAGCCGATGGGTCAAATTAGATGGTGTTTTTTTTTTATTCAAGTATTTTTTATTAGATTTAAAAGCTCTGCATGAATGAACCCATTTGACACTCAAATCCGCTGTTAAGGGAACAATAAAGTCAAAAGTAAAAAAAAAAAAGAAAAAAACAATTAAAATGGAAAGCAGCATGACTATTTACACTAAAACGAAATCATCACTGACGCATCTTGAAGCCTCAGGCACGCATCCTGTCCGTCCATTCGTCCCAGGCGGGCCAAACTCCCAATACTAATCAGAAAATAGAAAATCCAATCAGTAACACCATCCATCATCACACCATTGGAGACCCACGTTTGATCACCACCGTTGGTTCCGTGCTCCACTTCCTTCTCTCCTCCTCTCTGATCAGTTCTCCCGCAAAGTTCTCCAGCCTCTCAGCATTAGTCCTCTCCGATAACTTGCTCCCCGGAACAATACAACCTCCACGTTCCTCTCCGTCAGCGCCGCCTCCGCCGCCACCACCTTCCCCTGCTCTTGTCTTCTTCCCCTGCCCCTCAACCCATTCGCCTTAAAATAAACCCGCACGATTTATTAATTAATTTTACTAAAAAGAAAAATATATATATAATTTATTATTCAATTCGAAATTAAAACCTCAATGCGAACGTAGTTCATTGTCCTATTATGCCCGAAAGCCATAGCCACCGCTTGGTCCACCTGCAGATAAATACATTAAAAATAATTAAATAAATCTAAAAGGGTATTATCGTCTTTATACCATGTCGGCGGCGCCATCCGCAGCGATCCTGGCGAGCTTTGGCTTTGGACGGCGGAGATGCTCCCCGGCCGCCGCCTAAGGAAAGCACGAGGAGGTCCTCGACCCCGTTGGCACGTGGGAACTCCTGCTTGTTATTCAGCACGTGCGTGATCGCCGCCGCCGTCGGGTTCCCCACACCGGCACCGACGGCCGAGATCTTAGTCAGGCCATCCACCGACCTAATCGCCACCGCCTGATCCCCCGCACACGTGGCAGCGCACACGTCCTTCATCAAGAAATCGTAGCCGTCCATCTCCACAGCATCCGCCCTGGAGAACATCATCCCGGCCCCGGTTTCCAAATCGTGGCACGGGATCAACATCGGCTTCAGCGCATCCCTCACCGTTCGATCCCCGAAGATCCTCCCGAATATTCCACTCCGTTTCCAGAATATTCCCTTCTTTGAGGCAGCATTCGAGATCCTTCTCAGGTTCTCGGAGAGGAACGCGAGGGCCTCCTCCGCGGAGAAGAGAGGCCGCCCATTGGGGCCGCGGGAGAATAGGAGCGCAGCAAGGACGCCGCCTGGTCCGGATCCGGAGGCGAGGTCGAAGAAATCGGCGATGCGGACGGAGGGATCGCCGGAGCGGCGGCGGAGGGATGTTTCCAGCCGGGTGAGGGAAACGGCAGCGAAGAGGCCATCGGAGGCGCCACCACCATCGATCGAAAGAATCCTAACCTTCCCCGAGCTCCCCCCAGGCTTGGACGGGGTCTCCGGTGGTGTTCCGGCGATGGACCCCAGCTTATCGTCGTCGCAGCCGAAGAGGAACTTGGTTTCGAGAATGGAGAAGATCTCGTAGCTCAGCTTGTCCATGTCCACACTCGGCTTCATCCAAGCCGCCATTTCAGAGTCGGCGTTCGATAAGCTCAGCGGAAGAGACGGAGACGCCGATGAGGTGTTCGACGTATTTATATAGTAGAAGAACGAGGCGCATTATAGCGAGCGGTACGCGCGCACGCTAGTGAAAACCGGTACCGGAATGACCAGAATGCCCTTGTTGGAGAAACGACGGCGCTCGGCTGGCCGCACAAGACAACACGAGATGATCGAACGGTGATTAATGGAGGATCAGGGATGTGTCGGGAGAGCAGGGAACACGACCAGATATCGAGTTGGAGGGCATCGGATCACGGGATTCACCGTCTCCACACTTTCATGTCGGTGTGAATACTGTAAGTAGATCTTCAATGGATTTTCCACAGTTTTCGTATATGATTGAATGAATAATCTACTGTTATGTTTTAAATTTTTAATAGTTTTGGATGTCATTGCTTTCCTTCGTGTTCTTTTTGTTATAAATATTTAACCTTGAATTCCTCTAATCTTTTTCATTGAATATATAGTAGTTAATTACCTGCTTGTGATTCATGTTTCTTATTGGTTTGCTTTAAGGAATGATGATAATACTATGCGTGTGACACTGATATGGTATCCTCTTCTTTAATCTTTCATCAAACTTTTCAATCAATCTTGTCTGCACCTTTTATCTCCTCTCATTGTTTAAACCTCTCATTTTCTTAATTAGCACCAGAATGAAGGTTGGCACAATGGCACTTGGCACAAGACAAAAGTACAAATTTTTATTGAAAACAAAATCCAACAAGTGGTTTTCCAAGGTGACCACTTTATTCTTCTTTGGTTTTTAAGCTCTTCTTTTGGATGTACTAGAAAGCACATATAAATGGGCTCTTTATTTTATTCTTCATTATAATTGTTATTGCTATGCACCCTGTTCTTGCAAGCAACGTGGCGTATCTGTGAACATACATAGTGTTTGCCTTAATGGAGCCAACATTGCTCCTCTCCCTCTGCTTCATGTTCTGTCTTGTTGTTCATTATTGTATATTAATGTTCGTTTTTTTCTTTTGCAGCCCATGTCATGATGTTCTTGCAAGATCCACCACCTTCAACTACCAAAGTTCACTGCGGTTCTTTTCTGAGTTCTTTCTTTAAAGAAGCATAATTTCTGTAAGGTAATCTTTTTTAATTTTTAATTTTTATTTTACTTCCAAGCAATACGGAAAAATGCAGGTCAAGTAACTTGACTATTCAACTTTCAAGTTACAATGCTTTCCTTCTATTCCTAGCAAGTAGAAGACTTATTAGAGAATTAAGTGACTTGACTATTCAACTCTTGTACTCATGTACTCTTCATTTTATTGAATGTGATTTATTCGCATAAAAAAAAAAACAATCCAACTCTTAACCTGAAGGCTTGCAAATTACCATGTCATGTACAATGTATCTGATCTGATTCAATGTACCTTCATGGTACATCAGCTGTTACACTCAGCGTTGAACGTCGGTTGAGATTAATAGGTGTACCATGTGTCAATGTCAGGGTCCAAATAGTTCTTCAAGTATCCAACGAAAATCTCACCCCTTGTTTTGATGGTGTTAAATTAGATCAAGATACTAAATGTGGTGATGAAGATGACAAGCTTTGTTTAAAAATGTGTATATTAAGCTTAGATTGATAATCTTATAGGAGCAGACACTACTAACTGACAGTCAAGCATCAGGACAAGGAGCATAAATACAGGCTAAATGCCAAAAAGCATTGTGCTAATGTATCCAAATGAGACATCCGACTCTGTGTAAAAGATGTGGTTTTGGTCTCTGAAGGATTTTGTTCAATGGAGAATCCAATGCTGATCATACAAGTGAATTATAATTTTCCAGGTTGAATCTAAAAGTTATTGTCTCATCTTGAGAGAAAGAAGCATAAGAGAAGATCTTCTATTTATTACCTGTTGATCAAAGTCATCAGGAGCTTATTTTTCATCCTCCTTTAGATTTTACCTGGAAACCACTGAGCTTAATTAATCAGCAGAGTGTTTTCTCATCTAATTTAGGTTGCTCCTTTCCTTTTGTACCTGATATCGTCCTTGCTTTAAAGATGCCAAATAAATTCAAAGGTCCCTAGGGGACCATTGAGATAGTTTAGAAGAGAAACTTCTTTTTTTTCTTTTCTTTTGATATCAGGCAGGAGAAACTTCTCAACCACAAAATGCTTGTCATCTTCATCACCACATTTAGTCTAAGAAGGCCAAATTGAAATAGGCTAGTTAGCTGCTAAGCTAGAATAAATGGTGCGTGTGCACAGTATGCACCGAAGATATTATGATTGTCATCGAAAGATCATTTCAAGGCTCATATATCATCCATCACATCTCACTGAAATGTCATTAATGTTTTTTAGCTTACTGGTTTATTCCCTTTCAGCTGATAGCCACACATGTGGCATGTTTCTATTTTTTGTGATTTTCTAAAATTATTTTTTCCTTGGAATAATGTTTTACCCTGAGATTAAGAACAAGGCTTAAAAAGGAGGTAATCCAAATGACAGTTTCGGATATGAGGATTCCCTATACCTACACATCATTGAATATCAGAAAGATATGGTGAGTCCCTTGTTTTACTATACTGATTGCTATTCCCCTGTTCAAATCTATAAAGCACAATATGTGAATTGATACATACTGTATTATTTTGTTTCAGCTCTGCATGTTCTGTTTTTCTTCCTAATGCCCCAAAAATTTTCTTTGATATCCTAAACATACAGTACACTAACATCAGAAGATCACCAAAACTAGAGAAACAAATCAGTGTCATTCAAGGATTCGGCACCTTTGTTAAGATCATACAAGAAAATTCTGCTGGTATTATTGTTCTTTTGCACCTTCCCTTTAGGAACAAGGAGAGGATTCAACTCTATTTTCCTCTTGATACCTCTATTCATTCTCTCCTCTTGTGCTTCATCTCTGTCTTCTTCTTTTATGGCTCTAGGTGGTTTAGCCATGACTCCTGGAGCATTCTCACTTGGAATTAATCCAAAATCCTCCATTTCAAATGAAAGCTGTGATGGCCTAGGGTAGACTACAAATGGCTTCACAACTTTACTAGTCCTCATCTCATTTTGCAAGTGTTGTCGTTGACCTTCTCGATCAACCAAGTCGAAGAAAATTTGCATAGCTTGTGCTTCTTCACTAGTTTCTCCTATGCTGCTTTCCTTCCCCTCCATTTTTTTTTTTTTTTTTTGGCTTGCACCTACCTATCACATGATCAGATGATTTAGAATTTAATTCATAGGCATGATGTTTTTAGTGCAAATAAACACAAGGAGGAAAACAAAAACATTCACTGAATCAATTTTTTTTTAAAGTGGACAAGCCACCGAACCCTTCACCTCTTCTTGTGAGAGAGAATAGATTAGTCAACTTTCCTTGTGAACGTTGGTTCACTAACTCTCATCCATGCATTCTTGGCTTTATCTTTTTATGTTTATGAATAGAAGAAAAAGCTTGATTCACATACCTGTTATTCCTTGATGTTGCTAGCCAGCTTTAGAAAAGATCATACCATGCTATATTTCTAGTGTTGCCATAGAGCCATTCTAACATAGATGAAGGCTTCCAACTCTCTGTAAGAACTCATCTATGTTGTTTTATGAGAAAGTTAGAGTCAACCCCTGCCTGTCTTGTGCTACTTATTCCGCAATTAAGATCTCACAATTCCAATCTTATTACTATATGAGAATTTGGCATTGACTTGACTAAAGCATCTTTGTCATCAACTCAACTAAGTAAAGTTCTTTGTAGACTCATATGTTTTGATAAGAAAAAAACCAAGAAATTGTTATGAAGTTATTCAGCACAAGGTCAGCAAAATCTTAGAAGAACAAGTAGAAAGAAAACTAACGACCCACGGGTCTATTGGTACCGGGTTCCCTTGTTAAGGCGTTGGCCTCGACTTGCGTGTCTGCACGGGTGCGGCGCGGGTTCGAGGCTCTCTCCTTACAAGGTGATGGGGAAGGCGCTTGCACGTGCGTCGCAAGCGCGGCCCTTCCTTGACGGTCTTTATGGCCATTGTCAAAAAAACAAGTAGAAAGAAAGAGGCTAGACAAGTAACCTCGCCGGAAAAGACGACCGCTGGAGTGTCGTCGGAATAGAGAAGACAACCCTTGTCTGGGAGGACAAGCTTGAACGAAGGACCTCGCTGAAATGGCTCTTGTATAGCGTCATGTTGGGAGCCCTCTGTGAAGAATGGAAAGCTAGACAAGGAGACTGTAGGAGCAATGGTGGTTGGAAACAACAACAAAGCTCGTGTCTGACACAATGGCCCCAACAAAGCCTCACACGAGCCCACGAAGGGCTTGTGTGAGCTACACCTTAGTGGTTCGACAAGGAGACCAAACTCTGCCGGACCATATGCATCGGGGCACCACGAAGCCGAAGACCACTCCGGTAGAGGCTAAAAATAAGGAGGGTATTGTCAATGAGAGATGGACTAAGGTCCATTTCTAAGAGAAGAAAAAGAGTTTGCCCAAATAATGAGCTATTACACTCTGAGAAGATGGAGGTCCAGCGACTGCGACGCTCGTCCCAAATTTGGCGAACAGAGAAGGGATGGAGGAGGTGTGTCGTAATTGTCTCTGCCCAGGCCACTTGAAGTGAGAATGCAAGAGTGTAGACACCTGTGGAGATGTCATGCAGTAGATCAAAAAGCTCCTGCCCGACGACCTCGTCGGAGGGAGCAAGGATCAAGACATCTAGGAGGAAATCTCAGGGAACCCGACATCAGCTTCACGAAGTAAAGAAAAAGCTCACAACATCAAAAGCCCCTTGATACTATACAAGAAGATGATACTGGGTGTTTATCGAAGGTGGTCTCCGGAGCCAGAGGTACACTATGTGTCTCTGGCCCTCTACTCCATAATGATTAATGAGAAAGAGGAGCTCTAATGGGTGTCCATCGCAATGGTATTCAAAACTGTAGAGGGGCTCGTAGACTAGCACAACATCCGGGCAGTAATGGCAAATCGTTTCTTGCCAAAGGAAAAGTGGAGTGCAGAAACGATGCAAGATAGGAAGTTGGTAGTAACCTTCCTTCAAATACAACAAGGCCGGTAACTCCCTACCGTCGTCAAATATAGCATAAGGAGTCATCGACATTGTATCTCTATCGCTCTACAGCGAGGGTAGAGACCATTGTCATAGATAGTAGAAGAGAAAAGGTAGAGGGCCAAAGAAGGAGTTTTTGGTGAGCCGCTAAAAGAGAAGGCTAGAAAGCAAAAGCTGCCAAAGAAGACGACAAAGAAGGAACCATCGCTCGATATCCAGAAGACTGTTAAATGTGGTGCGAAGGTTGAGGCATTGCACGAAGGTCCACTCAGACACTTAAACGCCAGTGGTGGCGCAATCATTATACCACCCAAGCAGCGATTGTATCGGGGCACGTCAGCACGAGGGAAGAACAAGCTGCGTCACATGTTGATTGGAGAGGGGATGTTGAAGGCCAGCGTGTCGAGCCTCATAGTGAAAGGGAAGGCTCACGTGGCGCCAACTACACCAATAACAGTTCCCCACACATTAGGAAACGAAGAAAAAAGCTCCTTATACCCGATCGGGATGCAGAGCAAACCAATTAACTATTGTTAAGGTTACATAAGGTTCATGGAAAAATGAGGGACATGGGAAACATAGGGGATAGAGAAGGAACTAGTGTTAAAGTGACCAATAGAGGATACAGGCAATGGTGTGCCATCAGTAATACCAACTCGGGTGATATGCGGAGCGGGGTGGCAATGGGTGAGGTGTGTTGTATCAGGAGTCATATGAAGCAATGCACCAAAATCTAGGAGCCATAGAGGATAGGGAGTACTTGAGACAACAACAGAAGGGTCAACCTGAGCAAGCTAGCATAACCCATAGAAGAGGTGTCCATCAGCTGAAACTGTTGAAAGCGTTGAAACAAGGCAATGGTCTGTTGATCCTCTAGAGTCAGTTGAATGAAGAAGACAATGGAGAAGCAAGGTGTTGCACTGACTGTGCCTGATGTGCTGACAACCGTGGAGGTGTGTGAAGAAGAGGTGGCAAAGCTACAGGTTGTGAAGAAGCATGTTATATAGAAACTTGAGGAAGGCCACGCTTCTTCTTCCGGCAATCACGCTCAATATGGCTCTGCATGCCACAATGATTGCAGATCACATTCTTCTTCAGCCGAGGAGGAGACCGAGAAGACTCAGAGGTAGCTGCGCAACGTAGTGAAGAAGACATCAGAACGGCTGGAGGAGTAAGATGCTTGGCAGAAAATATTATACCCGCACCACAAGTAGAGGCCCAGAGGCGTGTCTACTCAACAAGGGCGAGGGCAAAGGCCTCATCTAAGGTGTAGCCGGTGGAAGAGTGTGGCAGTTGAACACGAGACTGCTCAAACTTTGGGCAGAGGCGCATGATAAACTCATACATATGTCGAGTCTTCTCATGGTGACGAAGCTGGGCACATGTATGAGTGCAGGTAAGTAAACGAACTGGTACCACCGGTCATGCAGTAGGTGTGAGAGTATCGATTTGACGCTAGACCCCACAATAGAGACTATAGAACTAATCGATGGTGTTATCTCCCTGCTCAAGGCTGCCAAGAATCTGATAGAGACTATAGAGCTGGTCAATGATGTTATCTCCCTGCTCAAGGCCGCCAAGAATCTGATAGAGGGTGTAAAGTTGTGCCTGATTGGAGCCACAATAGCAACATGCAGAATAGTCCCAGATATCCTGAGCAGTGGGTAACTCGGCGATCCTGGACCGAATCTCGAGAACAACCGTCGAACAAATCACCACCTTCACATTGGAGTCATCAATATACCACTACTCCAACTTTTTCTTATATGCCTCAAGAGCAATTGAGGAGGCCGGAGGAAGATGATCCACATCAGCAAGAGAAGAACCAAATAAGCTAGGAATATGGAGAGCTATGGGCATGGGGTCGATGCCATCAACATGAACAAGGACGCGACGACCATCAAGAAATCGCTGAATTATGAGCTTCTAGGGAAGTGATGCAGGAGGCTTGAGTTAGCTGGTACCGAGTTGGCGGATCAACGAAAAGACTGGAAGTGATCGCGCCTATTCCGTGATTTGAGCAGTTTTTGGGGTGGTTTTATATTTTGGCCATAACTTTGGCTACAGATGTCGGAATCACGCGTTCAAACCTAATCCGGAAAGCTTGTTTCGGCACGCATCAGGTGGTCACCCCAGATTGACTTGGTGGGCACCATCTTCGAATTCAAATTCTACTGTTTGCCCTCCATATTACTGTTTAGATATTTTTGCTATTTGTAATATTAAATTATTTATCAAAGTAAGATAGGATTTGAATACGATTTGATCTCGGATTTTTAAGATTTATCTGATTTGTTTAGAGGTTTAAATTTAGATAATTTTTATTTTTGCATAATAATCTGCCAATTTTGGAAATTTAGATATGATGATAGTGTTTCTAGGTTATTCGTTTGAAGCTATATAACCCGACTTGTGGTTTGGTCTTAGATTATTGAGTTTTGAATAAAAGTATTTTCTTTAAATTTTTAGAGACTTTCTTCTCTGTTTTGTCTTCCCCTTACTTTCTTTCTTGGCAATCCACTGGTTGCCGTCACCTGGATCCTGCCCGGCGTCAGTTGGTATCAGAGAGCTCGTCTTCTTCCTGTGGCATTGACATCAATGGCTAGAGGTCGTGGTGGTTGACGTGGTGGACAGGTTCCGGTTGAGAAAATCCAGTACTATGACCTGAGCTCTCTAGAGGCGATCAACGAGGATCTACAAAGGTAAGTTGCGAAGTTAACCCAACGATTGATGATTAAGGATTTATAGAGGCAAGTCACGAAGTTATCAAGGTGTCTAGCGGCAATCAATTTTGATCGTGGTTGTCGTGGGCAGGTTTCAGCTGACGAAGTCCAGCACCATGATCATAGCGATTAGAGGTTTGGTCAACCCATCTACGATGATGATAAAGAGGAGGAGATTTCGCCCATCTACACGATGATAATAAGGAGGTGATCTCGCTCATCTTCGACGATGATGAGAAGAAGGAGATCTCGCCCATCTACAACGATTACAATGAAGTAATCTTGCCCATCTACGACGATTATGATGAGATCTCTCCCATCTATGACAACTACAAGGAGAAAATTGGCGAATCCATCTATGACGATTACGGGCAAAAGATTGAACCAAGCTTAAAGACTTCGGACGATTCTAAAGACGTTGTTTTGAGTTCGAGGACGAGTTCTTTCCAACTCGGGGTGACTGATGTAGGAGGCTCGAGTCAGTTGGTGATGATTTGGTGGATCAACGTAACGACTAGCAGTAATCGAGCCAATTCCGTGATTGGAGCAGTTTTGGGGGTGGTTCTGTATTTTGGCCATTACTTTGTCTACAAATGTCAGAATCACGTGTTCAAACTCAATCTGGAAAGCTTGTTTCGGTGCGCACCACATTGTCCCTCAGATTGACTTGGTAGGCACCATCTTCGAATTCAAATTCTACTGTTTTCCCGCCATATTACTGTTTAGATATTTTTGCTATTTTTAATATTAAATTATTTATCAAATTAGGATATGATTTGAATTCGATTTGATCTAGGATTTTTAGGATTTATCTGATTTGTTTAAATGTTTAAATTTAGATAATTTTTAGTTTTGAATAATAATTTGCCAATTTTGAAAATTTAGATAAGATGATAGTTTTTCTAGATTATTCTTTTGAAGCTATTTAACCCAGCTTGTGGGTTGGTCTTAGATTATTGAGTTTTGAATAAAAGTATTTTCTTTGAATTTTCAGAGACTTTCTTCTCTGTTTTGTCTTCCCCTTGCTTGCTTTCTTGGCAATCTACTGGTTGCTGTCGCCCGCAGGTTAATCACTATCCTGCCCGGCGTCAGGAAGATAGTTGATGTCATCTAGCACTATATCTAAATGATGTAAGTTGCGATGATGGGCCCTATGTTGTGATGATGGACCCTATCAAGCATAGAATGCCATAGAATAAGCTATATATGATGCAAAAGACAACAGAGAGGAGAAGAAGTTGTTGTTACACAAGTTGCTCGTGTTGTGGGCGGGGTTCACAGGATGACGAGGCTAAAGGCAGGGGTTGCGCGAGGATAAGGAGTTGCAGGGGGTCTAGTATTGTAGGGAGGGTTGCAAGACGTGGGGCTACAGGAAGGGTAGGTGTTGCAGGGCGCGAAGCTGCAGGACGAGGGGTTGCAAGGGCACCTAGTGCTGCGGGGAGGATGAGGGTTGGTCTTTGCTGGGAGGAGGGAGGGGCCTGGCTGAGTGCTGCGGGGGGAGTTCTGCAGTCTTGTGAGGTATCCTTGGAGTCTTGGGGAAGTTGAGAGGAGGAGAGGTCAAAGAGATCGTGAAAGCTGTAGCTCATTTGATACCATGTTAAGAGAGAAAGAAAAGAGGAAAAGATAAAGTATTATGTTGAGCAACCCAAGAGAGAGGACCCGAGAGTTGACTATATATATATCATAACAACTAGGAGCTAGTCGGAGGTGGTTGCCGGAGCCAGATGCACACAATGTGTCTCTGGCCCTTGACTCCACAATGATGGAAAAGAAGAAGAGCTGCGATGAGTGTCCATTGCAACGATAGTCAAAATTGTGGAGGGGCTCACAGACCGGCACAACATCCCGACAGTAATGGCAAATCATTTCTTGCCAGAGGAAGAGTAGAGTGCAGAAACTATGCAAGATGAGAAGTTTGTGGTAACCTTCCCCTTAGAGGAGTTGATTCAGGAGATGGAAAGGATGGACTGCATCTGGCTATTGGGTTTCTCCTTGAGCTTTGTGCTATGGACGACGGATCTAGGCTCATTGAAGAAGGCGAAGGGAGAATTGAGATGGTTGCTTGCCTAAGGACTACCACTCTTCTGCTTCCAACGTGATATGGTTGGACGACTGCTGAAGCCAATAAGAGGCTTGGTTTTGCTCATTGACAGGAGGGGCCTGTTTTTACTGGAAATGATGGGTGTTTTGTGATAAAGCGATAAATTAATTGTTATCTTTATCTTATTTTTATTTTGACTGTTTATTTTAGCCCATTTAAGATTACGTGTTCTTTTGATAATCTATAATATTATATTATGTGTGGCAGCTGACTCAGCAGCTTATTTTAACTCATTTCCGTAAATGACCAAAGTCCACAATTAACTTGCATTATGCACTTCGATGAAACTAAAATAAAAATCTTGTTTAACGAGGTGAGGGTGGTCCTATGAATACAACGAGGCCGACGACTCCCCACTGTCATCAAATATAGCATAAGGAGTCACCAGCACCGCATCTCTATCGCTCTACAACATTGCCTTGGATAGTGGAAGAAAAAGGGTAGAGGGCCAGAGAAGGAGTTTCCGACGAGCCATTGAAAAAGAAGGCTGGAAAACAAAAGCTGCCAAAGAAGATGAATGAGAAGGATTTGCGATCGATGTCCTAAAGACTCTTAAAGGTGGGCTGAAGGTCGAGGCACCATACAGAGGTCCACATAGACACATAAACCTGTGGTGGCCTAGTCGTCGTACCACCCAAGCAGCAGTCATATCGTGGCACGTAGGCATGAGGGAGGGACAAGTCACCCCACGTGTCGATTGGAGAGGGGTTTCTGAAGGCTAGTGTGTCGAGTCTCATGGCGAAAGGGAAGGCTCACATGGTGCCAACTACACAAATAACAGTGCCCCACGCGTTAGAAAACAAGAGAAAAGCTCCTCATATCTGGTCGGGATACAAAGCAAACCTAGGAAGGGACTCACCGTTGATTTGAGGGGAAAACAATCTAAAAAGGATGCGCTTGGTCCTGAGGAATCAATGAAACTCCATCTAAAATAGGTATTTTTTATGATTTTAAAGGATTAATGTAGTGTTTCTTTTTCCTTGTTTTATTTTTACCCAATGTCATCCTATACGCCTCTGATCTACATCTTCCTAATCTTGGCACTGTCAATTGATTGTTAGAAATCAAACAATAGTCTCATATCAACTATTGAAGAAAAAGTGCGGTGCTTAAGTAATAGACATATCTCCGTTAGTAGCAAGGCTTTTTGGGTTAAGCCCAAGAACAAAACCGTGCAGGCTCAGGCCCAAAGCGGACAATATCACTACTAGTGTAGAGATGTGAACTAGCCCGATAGTGGTTATGGTTGGACCCTACTGGTCCAGCCTAGAAAGATTTAACATGGTATCAGAGCCAGGCGGTAGACCTGGATTGAATTTGCAGCCAGGTAGTAGACCTGGATTGAATTTGCGGTCAGACGGTAGATCTGGATTGAATTTCCAGCCAGAAGTTGGCGTTCGAAAAAAAAAAGCTCAATGTGGTCCTTTGTTTGAGGGAGAATGTTAGAAATCAAACAGTAGTCCCACATCGATTGTTGAAGAAAAAGTGTAGCGCTTAAGTAATAAGCATATCTCCATTAGAATGAGGCTTTTTTAGTTAAACCCAAGAACAAAACCGTGCGGGCTCAGGCCAAAAACGAACAATATCACTACTGGTATGGAGATGTGAATTAGCCCAACAGTGGTTATGGTTGGACCAATAGGGTCTAGCCCAGAAAGATTTAACATGATATCAGAGCCAGGTTATAGACCTAGATTGAGTTTGCAGCCAAGTAGTAGGCCTGGATTGAGTTGGTAGCCAGACAGTAGACCTGGATTGAGTTGGTAGCCAGGCGGTTGACTTGAATAGAATTAGAAGTTGGCGTTAAAAAAAAAAGAAAGCTCGATGTGGTCCTTTGTTTGAGGGCTGATGTTAGAAATCAAACAATAGTCTCACATCAACTATTGAAGAAAAAGTGCGGGTCTTAAGTAATAGACATATCTCCGTTAGTAGCGAGGCTTTTTGGGTTAAACCTAAGAACAAAACCGTGCGAGCTCAGACCCAAAGTGGATAATATCACTATTAGTGTGGAGATGTGAACTAGGCCGATAGTGGTTTAGGCTGGACTAGTAAAGTTTAGCCCAGAAAAAATTAACATTGATGACATCGCATCCATGAAGTCATCAAGTGCGTAAGTGACCATCGAGTGCCTTAAGGCCTTGTTTGGATGATTGGTTGTTATGGTTTCGTAATGTATGGTATGGTATGGTATAGTATGGTATGGTATTGTAATTATTGTTTATCATGTTTGGAAAAATAGTATGGTACGGTATAGTTAATTAGCTGTTTGTGTTTGTTTTGATGGTATGGTATGGTTGCTGCAATAATTAAATGACTAGAATACCCTCAAATACAAATTAATATGAAACCATGTTAAATTGAAAAAAATTGATTATATACCCTTCAGAAGTTTCATAATTACATATTTACACCCGAAAAAAATCATAATTGCTTGTATACCCCTGAAAAACAAATTGAATTATGGATATGCCCATATTGTTAGGTTTCGATGATAGAAGTTAATTAGATGATCTTAACCATTGTTACAACTTCGGTTAAAGGTTAGAAAATTCCCAAAATACTCTTATTTATATATTTTAGCTATTTTAAATTCTATATTTTTAAAGGGCGTATTTATAAATTTACAGTCAAACAAACTTTTCAGGGTATATATGTAAAGGGTATAATAGTCATTTCGTATGTTTACCGTTTGTTAATTGAAAGTTTTTCATTTGATTAGCCCCATGGGTATATACGTATTTTTACATATTATTTAGAGGTATGTACGTAATTATGTTTTATTCAGGGGTAAATACGCAATTTCAAAATTATTTAGGGGTACACCTACAAAAAGCCCTATTAAATTCAATGAAAAATTAAATTCAACTAAAGTATAAATAATTCTCATTGAAATCTTACAAAATATACATCAAATTATTAACCATTAATTTAAAATTAATAAAATTAATAAAATTATAATAAAATTATAATAAAAATAATATACAAAATTAACAAAAGCTAAGACTTTAACTTTATTTGATTTTGGTAATATAGAAGAGGGGATTGAAATAACTTGGTAGGGATATTTTTAATAGAAAAAAATTAAAACCATGAGAAACCACCAAATCGGTGGTTTGAAAAATCCAACAAAAATAGCAATTTTTAAACCACGGGAAACCATAAAAAAACCATAGAAAACTATACCATCTGAATGGAAATGAAAACAAACAAGAAAATAAACCATACCATATGATATGGGGGAAAATGGTTAAGCTTATGAGATGCCGACATGTGGCGTTTACATATACAAAAGATGGCATGTATGTCCAATAGGAGCTGGGAAGGCATCTAGCATGTCATGGAAGGCACATAACGCGAGGAATGGCTGGTGTAAAAAAGGGAATAAGCTTGATGTCCAAGTGGGTGAGATGGGATGGGGATAAGGTCTGAGAAACGGACAGCACCAAGGGAGAGTTGATGTTGGCAGTGCATGAGACCCGAGGCATCTCTCTCTCTCTCTCTCTCTCTCTCAAAAGCAAGTTGCCCTTCTTGAAAAGGGGGGCTGGCGGACAAGCGGTGGAGGGGACTGGGAGGTCCTCACTCTTTTTCTCTCTCGGAGACGAGTATTTCTCAAGCCCTTCAAGCGCCAAGGTCGGCCACCACCTCCACGGCCGGATCTCATCACTCACTGGCACGGGCATGAGGCCCAACAAGGTTCCTTCTTTCTCTCCACGAAGCTACGGTGGAGGTCTTCTCTTTCTCTACAAACTTGGTAAGCCGGCAGGCCTTACCATCTCCCTCCTGACTGTATGAGAGCCGGCGAGCTTCTTTATCTCTCTCCGACGAAAGCCGGCAACTTTCCTTCTCTCTCTGAGTTCTGTGACGTTGGAGAGCTTTCCTCCTCCTTTTGACGATGGTACGACGCCAGTGAGATTGTAAGCACAACCCTCTCTCCTTCTCTTTATCGGGAGAGCCCGAGTGAAACTCATTCTCTTCGCCGTGTGAGCCCGAGTGATGATTTTTCTCCGGTGAGTTCTTTCGAGCGACGAGCTTCTCTCTATCGGTTGCGCGAGAACAACTACCTCTTATGTATTCTCCTCTACTCTCTCTGATGAGTCGGCAAGTTCTTTCTCTTACCTTTGGTTGAATGAGATCAACGGGCTCCGGCCCTCTCTCCCACACCGGTGAGGTATTATCCCCCTCTTGTATACTTGAGATTGCATAGGTTGAACATGTTGAACAGGTCCAGTGAGTTGGATGCATGAGTCCGGCCTTCTTACTCTCTCCGATGGACCCTGATGAGCCTTCCTTCATCTACTGATTATATATGGCCTAAGAGCTGTTCTCATGATTGTATCAACGATGTACTCTTCTACAGTTGTATCTTGAAGTCTCGTATCCGATCGTTGAATAGTGGATTGCCTCCTCAGTGAGGTCCGTGGTTTTTTCCCCGGATTTACGGGGTTTTCCACGTAAAATGGGTGTGTATCTTTGCTTATGTCTTGGGTGTCTACATTTCTCCTTCTACGATCTAGTCCTTCAAATATAAATTTAACCGTTGATCTAGAGTCGGTGTCAATCTCTAGATAAGCACCGATTTTAGACGCAACAGTTTGGCGCCTTCTGTGGGGACCTGATCAAAAAGTTATGTTAACTATGACTGAACTAAAGTTCCTCTTTAGAGCCGAGAAACATAGGAAATTTATGTAACTTGCACAATCTTGACCTCTCATTCAACAGCATTAGTGAAGACAACCATTTTCTCAGATATTTTCTCCCGACGTGTCGGCAATGCTATTGAAATCTTAAACTTGAGAAGCAATTTCTTGAGTATTGAATTGACATGCTAGTTGGTGATGCTCAAAAGAATTGTTGTTCTTGATCTTTGTCAAAAACTCTCTTAGTGGACTGATTCCCTTAGTGGACTGATTCTTACTTTCATACGGGACATGTCGATTTTGAGTGTGTTGTATCTCGATTATAATAGGCCCAAGGGACAACTTTCAGAGCTGAATGATTTTGGATATCTTGCAATCCGCTAGGAGATCGGAATCCACTATTCCAGCTACAACCATTTAATTCACAAAATTTCCACCTCTACCTATAGATGCTTAATTTTCTCAAATAGTTTCTTGCTATTTGGTATTTGGATGGGCAAATTTCAGGTTTATCATGGGGAGTAATCTTGCACTTGTATGGCTTGCAAAAAGTTGTTTGTTCGTCTCTTTGTTGAGTCTCCAAATATATATAAGGCCATGTTGAGGAACTGAAGGATTCAAGGATTCCTGTTAGAGTTAGCGCTCATCTGGTTGGAATGTTGCTCGAGTTTTCAAATACAAGAGCTTTTTTGTTGGAAGAATATAAGCTCTGGCTAGTAGTCAAAGTTCTTGGGTTACTTTTTGTTCTCACCATCCTTGCCTAGCCAACACTGGTTGCAGAGGCACAGTATGGAAGAGGGTGCAAAGAAATTTGAACAGAAATGGACATCATATTATTGATACAATGGCTACAAATGTGGAGAATATGTTGCGCTGGAGATACTGCAAGTTCTAAGGTAAATTGAAGACTCTCAAGAGTGCTCGTACTCTCATCAAATGGTCCATCTGGAAAAGTATCTAAACAGTCAACCCAAGTGATTACTCATCATCTGCTGAAGTATCATGGATAACGCCCATCCTGTTATAATTGAAGACAAGCAACAACTTAGAAATTCCATTTTCCAAGTCTGGGCTCCAATGTGATAATCTCTGAAGGCCATGGCATTGAACTTATGATACATGCAGTCAATCAGATAAAAATAAGCATGCCTAGGAGCTTCATTGAGCAACAGGGGAACACACACCGCCCATGGGCCCAACACATAGCCAACAACACTGCCAATGTGTAACCACTGTATTTCATCAGAATCACAGTCATCATCTGCGGCATCACGAGATGTTTGAAGTTGGCTACCGAGAGAATTCTTGCAGACAAGTTATGGCGAGAAAGGTTCAGTCTTTTATGCAGGGAGACGTATTTACTCGCGTTCAAAGTCCCTCTTAAGGGCCGAGTCCTTCGACTCGCATAAAGTCCCTCCTAAGGGCCGAGTCCCCCGACTCGCACCAAGTCCCTCTTAAGGGCCAAGTCCCTCGACTCGCTCAAAGTCCCCCATGGGGCCGAGTCCTTCGACTCGCGTAAAGTCCCTCCTAAGGGCCGAGTCCCCTGACTCGCACTAAGTCCCTCTTAAGGGCCGAGCCCCTCGACTCACTCAAAGTCCCCCCATGGGGCCGAGTCCCCCGACTCGCTCAAAGTCCCCCATGGGGCCGAGTCCTTCGACTCGCGTAAAGTCCCTCTTAAGGGCCGAGTCCCTCGACTCGCTCAAAGTCCCCCATGGGGCCGAGTCCTTCGACTCGTGCAAAGCCCCTCCAAAGGAGGGCCGAGTCCCCCGACTCGCACCAAGTCCCCCTTAAGGGCCGAGCCCCTCGACTCACTCAAAGTCCCCCCATGGGGCCGAGTCCCCCGACTCGCTCAAAGTCCCCCATAGGGCCGAGTCCTTCGACTCGCGTAAAGTCCCTCTTAAGGGCCGAGTCCCTCGACTCGCTCAAAGTCCCCCATGGGGCCGAGTCCTTCGACTCGTGCAAAGCCCCTCCAAAGGAGGGCCGAGTCCCCCGACTCGCACCAAGTCCCTCTTAAGGGTCGAGTCCCCCGACTCGTACAAAGCCCCTCCAAAGGAGGGCCGAGTCCCCCGACTCGCACCAAGTCCCTCTTAAGGGCCGAGTCCCCCGACTCGCTCAAAGTCCCCCATGGGGCCGAGTCCTTCGACTCGTGCAAAGCCCCTCCAAAGGAGGGCCGAGTCCCCCGACTCGCACCAAGTCCCTCTTAAGGGTCGAGTCCCAAGACTCGAACAAAGCCCCTCCAAAGGAGGGCCGAGTCCCCCGACTCGCACCAAGTCCCTCTTAAGGGCCGAGTCCACCGACTCGCTCAAAGTCCCCCATGGGGCCGAGTCCTTCGACTCGTGCAAAGCCCCTCCAAAGGAGGGCCGAGTCCCCCGACTCGCACCAAGTCCCTCTTAAGGGTCGAGTCCCCCGACTCGTGCAAAGCCCCTCCAAAGGAGGGCCGAGTCCCCCGACTCGCACCAAGTCCCTCTTAAGGGCCGAGTCCCTCGACTCGCTCAAAGTCCCCCATGGGGCCGAGTCCTTCGACTCGCGTAAAGTCCCTCCTAAGGGCCGAGTCCCCTGACTCGCACTAAGTCCCTCAAGGGCCGAGCCATTTCGCTCGTCAAAGTCCCACTCTCTCGGCAAATTCAGTTCAGCTGCCCTTTTCAGGGCTCGGCAAATTCAATTCGATCGCCCTCTTCAGTCTCAAAGTCCCCTCATGGGGCCGAATGTACGCACCTGTATTCCGAGTCTCTCAACCTCGCCCTCTCGTTCCAAAGCTACAACCAACCCAACTGACCCCGCTTATACACTTAGCTTTCCGAGTCAACCTGTGTCCGGGAATGACCCGGCCACAAGTCGACCTCGGCCGCAAGTGTACTTAGGGGGGGAGTAATGATATGGGGGAAAATGGTTAAGCTTATGAGATGCCGACATGTGGCGTTTACATATACAAAAGATGGCATGTATGTCCAATAGGAGCTGGGAAGGAATCTAGCATGTCATGGAAGGCACATAACGCGAGGAATGGCTGGTGTAAAAAAGGGAATAAGCTTGATGTCCAAGTGGGTGAGATGGGATGGGGATAAGGTCTGAGAAACGGACAGCACCAAGGGGAGAGTTGATGTTTGCAGTGCACGAGACCCGAGGCATCTCTCTCTCTCTCTCTCTCTCTCTCTCTCAAAAGCAAGTGGCCCTTCTTGAAAAGAGGGGGCTGGCGGACAAGCGGTGGAGGGGACTGGGAGGTCCTCACTCTTTTTCTCTCTCGGAGACGAGTATTTCTCAAGCCCTTCAAGCGCCAAGGTCGGCCACCACCTCCACGGCCGGATCTCATCACTCACCAAGGCCGGCGAGGCGCCAACAGGGTTCCTTCTTTCTCTCCACGAGCTACGGTGAGGTCTTCTCTTTCTCTACAAGCTTCGGTAAGCCGACGAGCCTTACTATCTCCCTCCTGACTGTATGAGAGCCGGCGAGCTTCTTTATCTCTCTCCGACGAAAGCCGGCAACTTTCCTTCTCTCTCTGAGTTCTGTGACGTTGGAGAGCTTTCCTCCTCCCTTTGACGATGGTACGACGCCAGTGAGATTGTAAGCACAACCCTCTCTCCTTCTCTTTATCGAGAGAGCCCGAGTGAAACTTATTCTCTTCGCCGTGTGAGCCCGAGTGATGCTTTTTCTCCGGTGAGTTCTTTCGAGCGACGAGCTTCTCTCTATCGGTTGCGCGAGAACAACTAGCTCTTATGTATTCTCCTCTACTCTCTCTGATGAGTCGGCAAGTTCTTTCTCTTACCTTTGGTTGAATGAGATCAACGGGCTCCGGCCCTCTCTCCCACACCGGTGAGGTATTATCCCCCTCTTGTATACTTGAGATTGCATAGGTTGAACATGTTGAACAGGTCCAGTGAGTTGGATGCATGAGTCCGGCCTTCTTACTCTCTCCGATGGACCCTGATGAGCCTTCCTTCATCTACTGATTATATATGGCCTAAGAGTCGTTCATGATTGTATCAACGATGTACTCTTCTCCAGTTATATCTTGAAGTCTCGTATCCGATCGTTGAATAGTGGATTGCCTCCTCAGTGAGGTCCGTGGTTTTTTCCCCGGATTTACGGGGTTTTCCACGTAAAATGGGTGTGTATCTTTGCTTATGTCTTGGGTGTCTACATTTCTCCTTCTACGATCTAGTCCTTCAAATATAAATTTAACCGTTGATCTAGAGTCGGTGTCAATCTCTAGATAAGCACCGATTTTAGACGCAACACCATACATTACGAAATCATGGCAAACCATAAAACAAACAAGGCCTAAGTGGCCAAGCAAGAGTCAAGACTCACTAGCTGGTCTATGTATCTTTTATTTTTTGGACTCTTTTGAAACGTGAACCACACCAGATGAATTTTTACCTGGTAATTGTGGTTACATTGACTTAGTTGACAAACACCTCGGTTTTCATCACTCATGACGTCCTGAACTGAGAAATACCCAAGCATTTACTACCTACCAATTCATTAATATCACATTGAAAAAACAGTCTAACAGAACTTCCTGGAGAGTTTAATATCTCTCTCTCTCTCTCTACCTATCATATAGATAGAACAAGCAGCTTGTACACTTGGAAATAAACTAGTGAAATACTCTTTCTCAACACTCTCTTGGACTATCTCCACTTGTGATTTCCTGAAAAACTGTGAGTCTGTTACGTCCTGAACTGAGAAATAGCCAAGCATTTACTATCTACCAATTCATTGATATCACATAGTCTAATCGAACTTCTTGGAGAGTTTAATATCTCTCTTTCTCTCTCTACCTATCATATAGATAGAGCAAGCAGCTTGTACACTTGGAAATAAACTAGTGAAATACTCTTTCTCAGCACTCTCTTGGACTATATCCACTTGTGATTTCCTGAAAAACTCTGAGTCTGTTATGCCTCCTGTTCTTTGGAAATGGATGTTGGTCAAATGAAAGAGATCTTCGTGCTGATTCGTTCCTTCTGTTTTCTATTGCTCTTCCACTTTGAGACTCCACTTTATGATCAAACATCACTTTGTAATTCTTTGACGGCAAAAGCTTTAGATCAGGACTGGATAAAGTAGTGTTCAAATTCATAACTTCACCTGCAAAGGCTTCAGACTCTTCCCATCTAAATTGAGCAACAGAGGATTTGAATGCATCAATTTTTTCATTCTCACTTTTTGTGCATTCTTCTTCTTCTTCTTCTACCATGTCAGCCCATGTTTTCTTTCTATTATTCAACAACGGAAAATCACTCTTGGGAGTTGCTATATCAGTAGTTGAAACTGGAGTACTTTTCCAAGCAGAAGAAGTAAATGAACCACCAGTATTAAGTTCTTTGGTTTTCTCTGATACTATAGTTGTCATGGTACTAGTAGTGGGTGTTTCAGGGTTCAGAACATCCAACTTTGCTGAGTGACCTGCAAATGATCTTCTCCCATTACTAAAGATTGGTAGATCTTTCACAGCACCATCCACATTATCAGTCATCCAAACTGTATATGTAATTTCCTTGCTGTTGCCTCTAAGAATGCCTGCTCCTGATGTCTCAAAACTTTGATCACTTTTCTCATTTATTGAATTTTTGAAGTTGCTATCAGTTTCTCTATCATGTGGTGTTTCCTGAAACTGAATCAAGTCTTCAGTCATTTGAGTATCATCTCTGATCACACACTTTTCCTTCTCAAGATATATCCTTCTTCTTCCATTGCATTTGCCCCATATATCATATGAATTACCTTGTTTCTTTCTTCCCTGTGTCTGTCTAACCACTGATCTTTGTGATGCTTTTGCCGATGAATTCCTACTAAGTGTCAGTGATTGAGCTGGTAAGTCAGGCTTTAAATTAGTGTCTTCAGCTGGAACTTCCATCTTTCCATGATTTGCCCTTGATTTCCAATAACGTCTAATTCTATGTCTTGCAGGTGATTCAAAATTCTCTATTATACTATCTGAAGATCTTTGATCAGAGCATTGCTCTTTAGGCTTGAGTTTTGGGCAGCTGTTAACCGATTCTGGTGTAAAAAATGCTTCTTGATTAGAAACCATGCTCATATTTTGAATGCTAACGGATGCTTGATCATGACTGGCCCGATCAACACCTCTCTTCTTACTGAAACCAGATGGAGGAGTAACATACTCTGATGGTGTACTACTACTGCTGGAAACTGATGAAATCTCTGATTGATATCTTCCAACAGGCCAAGCCGATAACATGCCAAAATATAAGTTAGAAGTACATACGTTAGCGTTCTGAACTGTATGATTCAAGCATTCACCCTTTGTTTCAATTGCCTTAAGCATTTCAGAAGCCTTCTTGAAGGATTTAGTGAATGATTTCGTATTGCACTTGATGGGTGATTCTTTTATGCTTTGCAGGAGAACTTTAGCTTCATTGATCCTTCCTGTTTTCATCAAGCAAATAGCCAAGTTGCTCTGTCTGTTGTTATCTGGTTCTATTTCCAGAGATCTCCTGCATTCCCAGGTAACCCTCGTCGTATCATTCAAAAGCATTCATTGTGCATAAACAAAGCTAGAAATTTCATTGAACATACCGATAATGTAGCTCTGCATCATTGTAATTCTCCAATTGCATGTAAGCCCAGGCTAGATTCCCCAACAACCTGTATTAAGATTAACAGATAATCAACAAAAACAAAAGAAGTAGAAATAGAAGCCGAAAATTGATATCAAGGCAGCTTTCTACCTTGCTTTCTCTTGACCTTCAGAAACATAGGATAGTTTTTTCCATCGAGATTTTCTCGTCTTGACTGATCTTCCACCGAAAACTAATCCTTCATCTATGAGCTTCAACTTCCTATTCAGAAGCTCAATCTGATCCTGAATCCTCCCACATTTCTGCCCATTTAGATCAAGAAAACACTCATTGAACATTAATAATGATTCTTTTCGAGTCAAAAACAAAAAAGAACACCACTGATCATACCTTATAGAGATCAAAAAGAACATTATCAAGAGAGTACTGAGCTTCACTAGAACATAGACCCCGAAAAGATTTAATTGCCTCAATGGCCTCTTCAGGCCTACTCACTTGCTTCATAACCATTGCCATATCTTTCAATGCACTATCAACTCTATCTCTATTGTTTATAGCTGCCCAGAACAGTGACACTGCCTTGTTTGGATCCTTGTCCACCATCTACAACAACAAACATATAGAAAACTACTGATTCTTGTAAGATTTCTAAAGAAATCCATCAAAGTATATAGAAAACTAGTGTTCTTGCCTGAGCGCGCTTGGCCTGCGCGTAAGGAGACTCGCCGGACGGCCAGTGAGCATGCGGGGAGGCTGCTCTCGTTGGAGTTCTCACGCACTTCCTCCTCTCCAGCGTCGCCATTTCCAATTGGAAAACCACTTCTTTCCAGATTCTTGAAGTCCACTTCCAATTGGAAAGCTTAGATCGAATGAGTCCGCGCCGCTTGAAAGCGGGAACGAGAGACGTTATAACGGGTTTTGTCTCGTGACTTGCACGTGACTCTTATTTTTTCAATATTTTAATAAAAGGTGTTTTTACACCGTTTACCCTGCAAAATTTTAAATTATATTTTAATAAAGGGTTTAATTTTTGGATTTTGGAGGGGGTTATCTGTAAGAAAAACTCAATAGTCATCTATCACTACTGTTATTTTTGTTTCTTAATTTGAATTTTTAATTAGAAAAAGTGATCCTATGACGATGTTGATCAAACCAAACTAAAGTTGAGAGATATAAAGCTTTAACATCAATGATTGGATGGTGCCAACCAGTAAAAGTAAAGATGAGCAACATCTTATATTTTAACTAATTATAAAACCTTGTAAAGAAAATGGATCCGACTCAGACATGGACCACCACCCTTTATAACCGATATTCTATTTAATTGCATAATTAAAAAATCAGAAAGACAAAAACACCCTCATTCAACCGAATATACACTCTAAGGAACGAAGGGTTGTTTAGTAATTTAAATTTGAATGTTCTATATACCCGATTTCCGTTTCCGACACGCAGTTTCCGAGAAAGTACTTTGAGTGAAGTGACTAAGCTACACTCTCTCAGCGGGCGAAATTACTGAACCACCCCTGTTTTTATTTTGCTTGATTGACATATTTACCCCATTTTCTTTTATCTCTCATATTTAATATTTGCCTTGATGGGCATTAAGGTAATTTGAGTTGGTCCTAATTGTAATGTAAGGAGGGGCATTTACGTCACTTCAGCGTTGCAAGAAATGCGCATCTGGGGCCCATCATGAGGAGCCGCATCCCACCAGCTCAAAACCCACTAATCCAGCTCCTCGCGCTCTCAGCCCCACTGCCCAGCTTCTCCCCGCCGTCCTCCTCCCCTCCGGCGAAGCTCTTCTTGGAGACGTGTTGAAGAGATCGATCGATTGATTAGGGATTTGGTTTCATTCCAACTGTCCTGGTGGATCTTGGCTTGAGGTTTCTTGAATCTCTTGGTTTGGTTTCCCTGCTTTGGTTTTATCATTGATGGAGGATTCTGGGGCTGCCTCGCAGCAACAAAAAGGCGTGGTGCAGGATTCCGCCGGCCGGCAGGTTGTTTTCTGATCGGATGTTTGATTTTGATACTGTTTGTTGTCTTTTTTTTTTTTCTTTTTTTAATCTTTAATAGCCGATGTTTGTTCTGGTTTCTTGTTTAGGGTTTGAAGAATGCTATTCGTGTTTGCTTTGTTTGTGTTAATATTAGTATGGGAGTGATTGCTCTGTTTTTGTTGTGGTTTTTTGGGTTTTGATTCGATCGGAAGAGTTATTTCTTTTTGTCTGTTTCTTGGATTTGAATTAAGGTTTGCTTTTGGTTCTCCTTTTTTTTTTAAAAAAAAAAAATCAATGGGAGCCAAAGTTAGATACATTGTTTTTAGCTTAGGTACTTGCTGATTAATATAACTTGTAAACTAGATATTACATGATGACTTGAAATGAAATTTTTCCAGGGTTGGAAAGTTACCTTGTTTTCAGATTAGTTGACAATCCATGATGGTGTTTGTGACAATATGACTCTATTTTGTGGAACAATCTCAGTATTTCTTTAGTTAAATCTCTTGTGTGCTCTTTTCATTGGATTGTTCTTTGTTCATCAGACTTGATTGAATTTTGCATTTTTCTTGGTTCTTTTTTTTCATTATATATTTTATTATTTGGTCTGCATTTCTCAATTGATAACACTTGCAGATGATTTGTTTTATTTTGTGGTACTGCAGAAATCAGACCAAGGTGAAAAAAATGAAGGGGAGATTATGAGTACACCAGCTCATAATTCTAGGCGACCAAAACTTACCTCCTTACAAATACCTGAAAGATCATTAATAGTGAGCACATTGCCTACTTCATCAAGGGCTGGGCTGCCACCTAGACCAGCTTCTGCAAAGCCAAAATCATCTATGAAAAAAATGCTTCCGCAATGGAGCTTCAAGGCAAGGAACACGACCCCAGAAGGTGACAGGGCAATTCTTCTGATTCCTGGTGCACCGACATCATCTGGACAGGAGGAAAAACCTTCTGTATCGAGGACATTCTCTCTTCCCAAGGTTTTCTCTGCTGTCTCAGGAAAGCGAACCCACTCTTTACCATCAACTCCAGTGGGGAAACCAGGTTTGACAACGACACCTGATGGGCAGGTGGCTGATTTACCTAATTCGAATGTAAGTTCTTAATGTTACTATATTTATTATATTTTCCAATATTTGGTTGTTAGACATGTTATATCATAAGAATCCAGGGCTAACTTTTCTGGTTTCTATAGATAAGTCTGACAACCAGTGCCAATACAAATCCCTTCAATTTTTAGTTTATTTTAGAAAATCCTTTTGCTAAATTCTTGTGTAAATTTATTGACAAGTATATGCATCTTCCTATTTCTGTACTTGTTTCCCTATAATTGTAGATCAGAATTATTTATCATGTCAATTTATTGGTACTGCTGTTTTTGTGAACCACCACGTATGGTAGCCAAAATGGTAGACTTTATTTTAAGAATTATATGTTGAAGTTAACCAAATACTAAAAGAAAAGTTAAAGATAATAATGGCCTATCTCTTATAAGGCCCTGTTTTTTTTTATTGAGAATAAGCAATAATTTAGGTGCATGATTTGGTAAATATGTGCCTGTCACTAGAGGCTGTCTGTTCAAGCATGAAGAAGTTACTGCTATTGTGAAACAAGAAATTTAGTACCTGGTACGCCACTGGATTGATGGTGATTCATCGCTCTTTGCAGCAAATAAGTTTTGTACTCTTATCTCGTGAGGTTTATTGGTTGTAAATATCATCTTAGGTGCATTGTGTCAAATAAAGTTATCATCCTTTGTCTAAAGCATTATACTTGAGTCTAAAATGAATTGTTGCTTCTCTTACATGTCTGAACAAGCTAATTCCCTGGCAAACTTCTCAGCACATATAGTCTACAATCTTAGCTTGATCAAGTTCATGAAACTATTATTAAGATAATTAAGTTCTCATATTCATTCTCTTAGTTTAGTAAGACCTCCTTTTTGTGTATTTCTCAGAATTTTCATTTTGATTTCCTTATATCATTCTGTATGCAATTATTTTTTATGGATGCATACTCGAAATATGTATCTTATGTCTCTAACCTGTTATGGATTTTTTACACATCAAACAGAAACAAGAAGTTCAGACGCATATAACACGCTCATTTTCAGTACCGGGAAATGTAAAAACCCGAACTTTAGGTCGCACGGATTCACTTAATCTGATTCGCGTCATCACCCCCCGCCCTGCTGCTGTTGACAATATCAATCAGAATGATGTGATAGAAGTAGATGATGGTACATACTCTTGCTTGGTATTTCTTAATTTTCCAAGCAGAATATACTACCTGATTTAATTTCTTGGTGTCTTCTGTTCTCCAAACTTCTTAGTTGAGAATTTATTATCATGCTTTTACCTTCTGAAAAGAACATAGTTATGTTCTTAGAGTCTTGAGCATTCTCTCAGCTCCTGCTGACTAGGATACCTTGCAAAAGTTATACAATAGATGCACTATTTCAACATGTATTACCACACCTTTATCATTTTTTTGACGATTGATTTTTAGAGATTTAATCTGATGGCTTATATTATTTTTTTGGTGGAAGCATCTGAACATGAAGAAGATATTCCTGAAGAAGAGGCAGTATGCAGGATATGTTTGGGTGAGCTTGGGGAAGGTGGGGAAACTCTTAAGATGGAATGTAGTTGCAAAGGAGAACTTGCTCTTGCACACCAAGAGTGTGCAATAAAATGGTTTAGCATTAAAGGTAATAAGACATGTGATGTCTGCAAGCAGGATGTTCAAAATTTACCTGTAACCTTATTGAGAATACAGAATCCTCAGGCTGCTAATAGACGGCCACCAAATGCATTACAACAAAGGGAAGTTGCTCGATACAGGTAAAGGTGGAATATTGTGGAATAATCAAATCCTTTCCAGCACCATTCCTTTTTTTCATCAGGTTCTGACTTTGAAATAAACTGTGTTGTTGTGTTTTAGAAAGTGTACTTGACATGTGTTACTTCATGTGTGACTCCTTTTACTTATGTATATTGTATGTTAGACCAGATGCTGCATGTTAATTTCTTGGAAAAGATTTTAAAATATATCAATACTCACTGTACTTCTAGTTTTAAAGTGCAACATTGTTCTTCGGTGAGTAACAATCTATCTCGTCAATTATTTTTCCTAACTAGCTTATTATTGCAAACTCCCTTTGAATAAAATGTTCATGGGATTATAAAAATAAAAAGATAAAAAAGCTTTAGAGAAACGAGCCTTATTGTCATTGAGATGGAATTTAGAGGATTATTGGAGGAATGGAATCAGTTCTACAGTTAAATTCTAGCTATTGTTTCAGGCAGTGCATTTAGAGTTGAAGGCCAATTATTTAACCCATTGTTTCAAATTGTCTAAATATGGTCGTTCTTATATTTTACAGGGTTTGGCAAGATGTGCCAGTTCTAGTGATGGTTAGCATGCTTGCCTATTTCTGCTTCCTGGAACAACTTTTGGTATGTAACTTTATCTGCAACTAAAAATCTGATGTATGGACTTACTTGTTGGTCTCTGCACTTGCCTCCTTTTTCTTTTGGGTTCATAAACCTCACCCACTAACATGTGATTCCACTGGAGCAGGTCACTGATATGGGCTCTCGTGCACTTGCTATTTCTTTACCTTTCTCTTGTGTTCTGGGCCTTCTGTCATCCATGATTGCTTCTACAATGGGTCAGTCATTGTACATTAAATTTTCACAATATTATGTCATATTTTCCTTCTAACCAGTATTTGACAAATATAAGACGTGCCTATTTTTGTATGTTCCTTCATACCAGCCAAAAGGCTAACATTATTTCCTCATCCTATGGCATATCTGAACCCTTGTGCATCTTTTGGTTAGTTGTGGGTTCTTTTGATTTGATAAGTCAGGCAAACATGGTTTGGCACTTTGTTGCTTATCATCCTATTAAATTTTATATGATACTGAGAATCTGGGCAAAAGTTGTTGTGAAGGTTAAGAGTTCATGTGTAGCATATGGTAGAAGTTGGTTATCTCCCAGTCATGTAGCTAAAAGTGTGTGAAGTCATCACTTCTGTTTTTTGTTTCCTCCACATCTCCTTTTTGTTACATAACTTCATTTGGTACACTTCATATGTTGAGGATTTATTCAATGTTCGTTCCTAGATAGCGTTGTTGGCTGTCATTGCAAGTTATTGGGGGTAGGAATCCATGAAGATGTTGCAACTTATTTACCAATTTGAGTACATTCTTCTTTATTTGGAGAATATTTAAGAAAACCAATTGCAGTCATATGCAGGTCTTTCAGTTCAAAGGAAACAAAATTCCTTATGCTGCTGTTGGTGGTTAATAGATTATTCTTTAGTAAATTTTAATGAATAGTGCAAAATTCTATATAACATATAAAGTCTATGAACTATACCTTTCTGTGCTGCTTATAGGATACCTCTTTTTGTATAATCTATCATTTCTCCTTCTTTTTATGCATCTTAATATATTACATTCAATGATCCCATTGCCAGTGAGCAAGAGTTACATTTGGGCTTATGCTTCCTTCCAGTTTGCGATTGTAATCCTATTTGCTCATATCTTCTACAATGTGGTATGTAGGTTGTTTTTTTTTGTTTTAATTCCTCTCCAGTTAGCTTGTTGGTTTGCTTAAAAGTATGATTAATTCTGATATACTGAGATTCAAACATACAGCTTAGAGTGGCTTCACAGTACTGTCGGTCCTCCTTTCCTCATTCACTGGATTTGGAATAGCAATTAGTACAAATTCATTGCTTGTGGAGTATTTGAGTTGGAGGTCTAGACAAATTCTTCAATCAGCACTAGAAAATGATGCGGCACAGCGTCAAGAAGCTAGGGCAAGGGATCTTGAAGCTGGAAATGCAGACACTGTTAGACAACAAGAAACAATAAGCCAGATACAGAACAGCAATGCTTCCACCGTATAAAGTTGTTTCTAAATGCTATTTTCAGGTGTGCCCCAGTTCTCTTTCCATTAATTGTTCCATTAATTACCATTTCTAACAAACATGCAAAATATCAAATCTAAGGTTGACTTTAGTCTCTAGTTATAAGATACTACAATCTTAAGGATCCCATGCCCAGATTTATTCACCTATTTCAAATTTGTTTTTGATCAAATTTGAATTCCAAGGAATTATCAGGTCCAAATTCACCATTATAATAAGTTCTTTCTATTTGCTCCAATTTCTTTCTGAATAATTGGTATTTGCTTCAATTTCTTCCTGTAAGGTATTTTGTTTCATGTCCTGTAATCTGTGCAGGTATGTCAAATAAACTTGAGTACAAGTTTTTTGGGGAGTAACTCTAAGCCACTGGACATTGATTTTGTTTAGGTTTGTGAGGAAATGCTAGACTTGGGTCGAATGTACATTCTGAAGGAAATGATACAGTGGGCTCACCTCTTGTTCGACAATATGTGCATACAAGGGTGAGGGTTCGGGTTCTCAGAGGGAGACCTGTTGTATTGTTGGGCTCCCTGAAGGACCAAACATCACCAGATGAGATATCCCAGAACGACTGACAGTCCTGGTCTTTCACAAGTGGAAAGGAAATATGTTATATTATAAACATACATACAATGGTTTGCCAACTAAATTGTAGTGTTTGGTGCTTGGCTTTTCAATAATAACACTCTTTATTATTTAATATTTTTTTCACCATTGTAATGTATAGCTGTGTGTGACCCATCTTTTTCTTTCCCAAGTCCTGGGACGGTGTTCAAACGGAGTTGTTGATGTCCTGAAACAGTACATAGTTTCTGATGAATGAAATTGGCTGACTTTCAAAAAGTCTCAAGACTCCTGTAGGTTGTCTTTATGCCGGTTTGGGTAAGATTTTTTTCCATCATTATTAAACCACTTATTTTGCAAGTTATTGCAGATTTTTTTTTTTATATATTTGTTTTATGCAGGCTTGTATCAACAAAAGTTTCATAATCAAGCCTAACCCCCTAAACCCCTGAAGACAAAAGGTAACCCACAAGGGACGGAGGAAGGGGCACAGGTCAAGCCATCAACAGAACCCACCTAATCAATCATACCAAAACCAAGAGGCCATCCAAGGAAAGTTAAACCCCCACCCCCAAGTAGCTGCAACCCTCAAAAACCAAACATGGGAAAAATAGACATTCAATAGGAGGAGCATAAAGCAAGGACCCCCAGATCTGGGAGGGAATCAACTGAACCTATCCACCGACCCCCTCACACTATCAGACTGGTCTGATGAAGAGATCATAACAAGAGCCTTAAATGATGGACTCGAGCATTCGGAAGGAAACATGAATCAGACACTCAAGACATTTGAGAAACACGAAGGTTGAAAGGAATGCCGGGGTGCAGGGAAGCAACTAGGCTACCCTTACCACCAACAAACACAGGGCCATTTGAAATTACCTAATGAAAGTAATCACATGGAACGTCAGGGGGCTAGGAAAATGGAAGAAAAGATTCTTAGTCCGAGATTTCATTACATCACAACAGGTTGATGTGTTTTGTTTACAAGAAACAAAATTGGTCGTCATTAACAATAGAACCTGGAGCTCCATAGTAGGAGCCACCCATGCGGAGAGAATAGCCCTACCCGACCTATGACACACGAGGTAGATGTTGCATAGGATGGAAGGCAACAAATCTCAGAAATGCGAGGGAATTCCTTGACACCTTCTCCGCAGCGGTCATCTTGGAAAACAAAGTCGACCACACCAGAGTGGATGATTACCATAGTCTATGGACCACTGTGGGAGGAACAAAAGCCAACCTTTTGGGAGGAAATAAGAGCCATGCGCCATAGATGGCGGTCCACGTGGCTTATAAGAGGGATTTAACCTCGACCACGATCCCGGTGGATAGAAACGATGGAAATGGGAATGCCCAAGAACAGTATGATTTGAATAAACTAATTGAAGATCTCCAGCTATACGACCCCCACTATTGGGTAGAAAATACACATGAACGAACGGGAGGGAGTCCCCAACCATGATCCGACTAAATAGATTTTTGTTGTCCCCTGAATAGATGGCAGGCCGCACTACCACGCATCCGACCAAATCATGCACCCATTGCCTTGGAATGTGGACAACAAGAGCACAGGAGATACCCCTTTCAGTTCAATAGAAGTTGGGCGAAGACAAATGACTTCTGGGAGACATTGAAGCACTGGTAGAACCAGAATGACTTTGCCGGGTATGGAGCCTACAAATGGGCAAAAAAAACTCACCCTGATAAGAGGAAGGTTACACAAATGGAACAAAGAGAACCTATAAGCCCAAGGACAAAGAAAGATGGAGCTAATAAAGTCCATCGAAGAGATGGACATAAGAAGCGAGCAACAGCCATTATCAACCGCCGAGGAGATACAACTCCTAGCACAAAGAGTTGAATATGACAACTTGATAAGGGTAGAAGAAGAACACTGGAGACAGTGCTCTGGAATCACTTGGCTCAAGGAAGGAGACCAGAACTGTAACACCCTTCTCCTTTTTAGGGGATAGGTGTCACACCAATGTCAGTCGGGGAGTGAACCCCGAGTCTAAGGCTGTATAATCTATGAATTTACCATAATCAAACACTATTATTATGAAATCATAAAGTCAAATACGACAACAGTACAAGCCATAGAGTCATAGAATACAAGTCTGCATAGGCGTTTATAATTCTCTTCAAATCAAACACACGAAACTCAAATACAACATAATGGGCCAGACAGTCAGAGCCAACTAAGGGCAGACATGACCCTGTCCTCCACTCTAGACATGATCATGTACCTGTCTACTACCTGCAAAATGTCACACAACAATAGGGTGAGCTACAGGAGCTCAGTGAGATACGAACACTACTGTCAGGTATAAACATACCTATATGTCATCGACAATAGGAATTTAAAGTAAAGTAAAGATATAAATTGAACAGTAATAAAGTATGAAGATAAAATGCAAAATATAGACATGAGAGTCGATGCCTTATCTTCAGTCGATTTACATGAATCATGCTAATATCAATAGAAAACCAAAGACATGCACATATGAGTTTCTTTAATCATTTATCATAGGTACCGGAAATGATTTTCATAGTTGTCCTAGCTGACCAATCAAAACCAGTAGCCAACACGGTTGGACCAATCAACAACCGAAAGGTTGACAATATGTGAAATCAAATCATAATCATTAATCATATTAATGTCAGCTATACCCCTACTTCCATACTCCGGAACCAGAGTAGAAACAAGCAGACCAATCCACACCCGATAGCTCCCCAGCCGGACCAATCAACAACCGTTGAGCTATAGTATATATACTTATACTAGACACCCGACGGGTACAGAAAGGGGGTTTTATTATTTGAAAATAGGAGGGTTTGAAAACAGATAGTTTGGACTAAAAATGAGAGTTATAAAAACCACCCCTTCCCTACCTAGTATCGTACTCTTTGGCTTTGTTTTAGAGGCACCTTTGGGTGCATATGAAGCAAGTATGTGGAGTGCGGTTGTAGTGGATTAATATTTCTATCAATTTCTCATTTTCTATTTACGAAATGTTTATGTGTTTTCCACATGCTTTTGAAAACAGGTTTCAAATCCCAAACACTATCGATAAAAGTCATGCTTGAACATTCAAAGCATTTTATGATAATTAATAAACTCATAACATTAATTCTCAACAAATAAGTATGACGAAAATATGGAAGAAATACGGTAAATTTCCAGTTGTGTTCCCTTACCTGAGTTTGAGTAATCTCAAAGGCTGGCTAGGTCCTTCAATAGCAGCGGCCTTGCCTTTGCCTTTTCCTTTTCCTTAAAATAAAAAATATGGACTTTCAGGAATACAAAAACCGTATTCTTAACTTATACTCTACTCTAGACTCGTTGGTGTATAGAAATACGTTATGTTACTAGAGCATGCTCTCACTACTTGCATTTCATATTTCAAAAGGATATGGAAAATACGGAATTTATTAGAAATCGAAGATCTTTGAAATCTTCGTCCTAGCATAATTGAAGGGTCTAACATGAACTTAAAACTTAGTCAATTCCTATAAATAAACATGGATTATTAATCATGAACGATTAATCATACATTAATACTTAAATTTTCTACGAAAATTCGGCAGCACCTCCTCTATTTAGAGGGCTCCAGAATTAATACAATCATTCACAGTTATACTTCTAACTATTCATACAAGCATAACAAATCAGGGATTAGTCTCCACCCTTGGTTCAATCGTCATATTCTCATCAAAGTTTAACAGACTGACAGCATCACAAATTTGTTATTCAAATCAGTCAATTCATTCCCTACCGAAACTAATTTTCATAAATTCAATCCTCACAGCCCGGTACCAACCTTGGCGTTGGAGTTGCGAAATCGCTTCGTGAACCAGCATGGACAAAAATCAGCTAAAGAGGGGCAGATGACAGGATACAACCTCGCCGGTGAAGAGGACCAAGAGATGTTGGTGTGCGCGAGGGGTAGACAGCCGGCTTGGGAGTGACTACTGGTCGTCACCGACCTGATTGGAGGGGGAGCGGAGGTAGGGCGCCTTGGTTCGAAGGTGGCGGAGACCTCGTTAGGGACAGCACAACCCCGCCTATTCAAATCTGCTCGTCACCGGGGAGGAACTAGGGACGGGGTTTGCTTAGCGGCAACCGGCGCTCGTGGTTGCTCGTCGGAGAAAAATGGACGGAAAGAGGAGAGGGAACAGGAGCACGGCCGGCGGCGCTTGAGCTTCATCGGAAGGAGAGGATCGCCGGCTTGTTCGTAGGGGAAAGGGGAATGAAGAGCCCCATCTTCTCCTCTACTTAAAGCCACGAAGATCTGACCTCACATGATCTCTGTGGCTTTTCAAGGGCGTTGCCCAGCGTTGTACACTCACGAGGAAGATGGCGATCGGATCCCCTTTTGGCCCGACTACTACGCGCCGCGCCTGAGAAAAAACTACATCCCATAGGTAGGAACATATAAAAGACTAGAGGAAAAGGTTGTCTATTTAGGCCCTTAATAATTGTTGAGACTTTATCTCAATTGATTAGATCAAATCAAGTTTAATCAATCTAATTTCACTTAACTAAATTTTAAACCCCTCATTTGTTAACGACTTAAAGATAAAAGGATGTCTCATCACGAGGGCACCCTGTAGTATCACGGATTTCATTTCCGTACCGGACTAGATCCGAAATCTTCGGGTCAGATGACCCCATTGTCACGGGTGATAATAATGTCCGACCGAGATCCGTAAATTTTGGCCTTGACTCAATAAGAATTACTTTATCGGGACTCCAACTTTTGTCCTGTATCTCCCACTTAGTTAATTTAGATTAATTAAACATTAATAAATTTCTAAATTAATTAACCGGGATTATCCCTTCAATCCACCTCCAACTATTTCAAGTATAATTGGCTTGGCTCAATACGGCCTTTTCTGGCCCAATTTATTCTGAATTTTGGATTTAGATTCATAAATTCCGGATTTTCTCTTAATTTAGTTTAAAAGTAATTAATTCATTTTTTGTGCAATTAATCTCATGGAAATTTTCAGAAATTTTCTAATTAGTTATTTAAAAATTTCGGGGTGTTACAAGAACACAAAGTTCTTCCATGCCATAGCCAACCAAAGGAAAAACGCCAACTAGATACATCAGCTTGAAGAGGAAAAGCGCACCCTAACGGACCCACAAGACAATGCAAGGGCGGTAGCAAATCACTTCACTCGGATTTTTGGGACTCAACGGGAGAACAAATACACTACTAACTGGTTGCAAATGTTTACTGGTTCTGAGCAAGTAGACCTGTCCCACCTGGATTTCCCTTTCACCGAATTAGAGATCCACATTGCCATCCAAAGAGCTTTCAGTCTGAGGAGAAAGTATTTGGGACCCGGATGAATTCCCATGCTTCTATACCAGCGAGGGGTGGAACTTCACTAAAGAAGAAATCCTTCTGAATACCATCATGGGGTTATATAGAAGAGACATTCTCACTCACTTAGAGATTTGGAATGTGAATTTATCCTGGGTTTAAGGTTTAGTTAAATTTAGGAATATCAAACCATGGTATTTATTATGATCCTTATAAATTCCAAGGAAAGGAAAAAGACACCGTAGGATCGGTGAGAATACGAGTCAAGCCTAGTTAGCGAAGGACATCATGTGAGTGGACATTACTGTATATTTTGTTTATGAATCGGTTTTATCGTGATTTGGTATATTCTTGATTTGTTTGAGTTTTCATTCCGGTTTGTGAATGTCATGAGTTTTGACTACTATTTTATATTAGTAGATTTTCGTGTGCTATACTTGCTATGTGAATGAAAATGACATGAATAAAAAGAAAAATTATAGATATATAAAGGAAATGAATAACGCTAAGTTGTACCTTGCCTTTACACACTTGTTTGATCCAGAGGGGGCTCAGTGATAAAGCTAGGGAGGTCTTTGGACTGTACACGATATCGAGTTAAGAAGGGAGTTTTTAAAACCTTGTTTTACTTACTAACAATATTTTTCTAAAACTTGTTTTTGATTAAAAACCCTTCTCGACTCGTGGGGTACTCGGTATCGTATCCCATGTATGTTGTAAAGACCGAAATGGAGGATATCGTAAGGCTTTACAACATATGTGCCAATTGGAAATAGTCGAAATGGGCCAGTAAGGCTAGGGTGATAATGATACCACCCATAGATATCACAGGGTCATTCATGAGGATTAAAGTAGGGTACTTGCTAGGCGATATAGAGGCCTACACCTTCTATATTTATGATATGTCCTTGTATATGTTTGTGATTAGATGATATGTTTTTCGGATTTTCTTATGAGCTTGGTATGATAAACTTGATTTAAGATAATATACAGACATACATGTTTTGGGTATTCTTATACTTGTACTATTATGTTGATACCACAGGTTTTCGATATACCACAAGTATGTATATTACCTGGCAGTAGAGTGTGACTCACTGAGCTCGAGTAGCTCATATCCCTCTCTCTATATTTTTGTCTTTGTAGGATCTAGACAGGGGATCTAGATAGTAGCTTGTGTTTGCCCGGTGAGGGTCAAGTACCCATTAGTAGCTCACGGCTTACTACGTAGTTTATGTTTGATTTAAAATAAAGTACCTGTCAGTTGAGAGACTATGTTTCATTAGATTAGATCTTGCACATCGCCCGGCATTCTCGAGGTCTAGGCCCGTCGGAATGCATCGGGCCGCACCCAAATAGGGACGAGTCCCCACCTAGATGCAAGGCCTCAGGTTCCTGGTATAAATCAGAGTAACAACGGAATAATGATAATGATCATAATAAGATAATAAGGAGTTTAGACAACTCCGAACATAGGTCCAAATAGTCACCCCTAGTGTCAACAATATAAAATCATAATACATGTCCAACTGCTCACTCTCACAGAATAACAAAGAGAGGTACGCAAACCTCAATAACTGTAGTGAGCAACTACTCAAGAATCCTCAGTATATGCCTAGTCCTGAACCTGCTCGTCCCCTGAAAAAAAAATGCCAACAAGTGCATGAGCCAAATTAAAGGCTCAATAGGGTCGCAAGGGGGACAATAATGCGGCGTGAAGCCATAATCAATGAATCAAGTAAGTAAATATCAAAAAGTAGAATTTAATAGTAAAGTGGAGTCACAACAAGTCATGCATCTCGTAGGCATATGGATACTGTGGTATGACGTAGCGCGGCCATCACCGATCAAATAGTCCATACCTATATCAGCCTAAGCTGGAAATTAGCACTACTAAATATACATGTGCACATGGCCAGTGTATAAGCCCCACTAGAGGGCCCTTAGCAGCCTGTGGTATGAGCCCCACGGAAATGGGCACTGAAAATAACTTCGGGAATGAGCCCCAGTGCAGAGGCCTAAAAATAAGTATCATGCCTTGCAAGTGAGATGCATTACAACGAAATATAACAAATAAAAGGTTAAAAAGATCACATCTTCGAGCAAATAGTAATAATACAAAATCTCAAAGAAGGGAACATAAAAAAAAGGATGGATTCCAACATCCATCTAGCAAAGTAGAAGCGAGAATCAATAGAGAATAGAAATAGAAGAAAAACAATAGAGGGTCGTGAGTTAGAACTACTCACAGCACCGGCGAGAGAACCTACCTGGCAATAATATAGAAATAGGTCCCCGTCACGCCTTGCCACTCTATGTCGGGATCTAATACACAAATATGATATTTCCTCGGCATATATTTATAACCACCTAATAATCATGCTTATAATGAACTAAGGGGCTAACCCCACACACCTCCAAGGCTGGGTTCAACCATTTCGAAGTGGTTATGTGAAATGGAGTTGCGACTGTCATTTTGACCAACCAACTCTAATTTATGCTCGCATTATCACAATTTAATGATCATGTATCCTTCGAACCTTTAAGGCATAAAGATATTGGAATATGTTCATGCACTTACTAGAGTTTCATTCTCCATCCATGATTAACCGTATATATATATATATATATATATATATATATATATATATATATATATATATATATATATATTACGGATATATTTGGTGAAGGCAGTGTGTGCGTTAAGCTAAGGACCACTTGTTCCTTTGGCTACATGGCGATATCACCATCTTTGCACAATTCCGCTTCGGAATTGGCGTAAGGATTCAATGTTAAGCCGTCGAATTGTAACGACCACTCTCATAAAAGGCATTAGGGTAGAAAGAAAGAGATAGAGAAACATCTAGCGCCTCTACGGTGAGTGGGCCTTATCCGCTGCCTACGGTGGGAGATATTTTCCTACCGCCTTCTCCTACGCCTTTCCCTCGCCTTAAGAGATATTTACTTAACTCACCGCCTTACTCCACCGCCTTTCCTGAACCGCCTTTAAGGTGCTATAAAAGGAGAGCACTAATAGAAGAAAAGGGGGGATCCGAAAAAAACTCATCACACAAAAACTGCCTAAAACTAAGATTCTCTCTTCAAGTTTTCTGACTTAAGCATCGGAGCTGAATCCGGGCAAAAAGGCCCAATTCCGATCACCGTCCTCTCCCTTTTTCTGAGGCTTTCGGTGATGAGTAATTCCGGTGAATTCCGGCGGAGTTTTATGATGCTCTTCACACTCCTGTTCATAGGCGAGTAAAGCGTCCACATCAACTATAAATTCCTAACCCGATTGGTGAAAGGCTGAGACCGGATCCGAAGGCAACGATGGCCCGAAGCGTGGCGTGGACCCGATTTTGGCATCAACGGTTTGGCCGTCCGTGGGGACCCTTACGAAAAGCCACATGACCACTACCGGAAGATCAAAGCGAATTCAAGAGCAGGGGAGCCCCAAATAATCCCGAAGGATCTAGCGAGGTCGAAGGCATGAAGAAATCACGAGGTGAGATAGTCAGCCCAGCCGATACTGCCGTGAGAAAATCCTTACGTCCAACCTCGAGAATTGCATTTCCGGAATTTTACCTTAACCTCTCTGACAACAATTGGAGCGGTTGGCTCGAGTACATTTCATGCTTTGACTCATCCTCCGCCTCCTCCTACACAAGTTCCAGCGCCAAACATACCAAATGTACCCCCTGGATAATTACGAAAGCGAGGGAGAAGCGAGAACTTCGCACTCATTAAAGAGAAGGCAGAAGGACCGCCTTTTCCGCTAGTTCGGAGAACCTCCCTCTCCGTTCAGCCTTGAGGCCGAGCCACCACAAGAACCGAGCGGACAAGGGCGGAGCGGAATAGTCCATCTGTTCAAGCAGTTGATAGAAGGACTCAGCAATAGAACCTCTCTCGGCGAGAAAGCGGAAAGTCCGGCGACCGCGTTCTCGGTATGTGTTCACTCTTTGTCAAAAAATATTGGGAGAGCAAGTTAGGATAACCCGGACCGCCAGTTATGACCGCATATGAAGAGCAAAACCGATCCATCCAGACACGCTGAAATCTTTTTGATTGAAGATGCTCCTCAGCTTTGGAATCACTGAGGCCTTCGCGTATGTGCCGAGCTTTTCCCGCCATCTTAGAGGGAAAAGCGCAAGGCTGATTTGTCGATCTCCCATCTAGTACAATTACTTCTTTTCGGATTTTTAGCGGTCGCTTCCTAGCCTATTTTGCCAATTACTCAAAGCAAAAGAAAACCTCGTCTACCCTCCTGCGCATTAAGCAGCGAGGGGAAAAAACGCTCCAGGCCTATTTAAGCCGTTACATAGACGAAACAGCTAATGTTGCGGACCTCCCGCCACGGATGGCTGTGACTTTTCTAATGGAAGGGTTATTAGACTCCCCCTTCCGATTTTCCCTGACACTAGATCCACCAAAAACCATTCCCGCCCTTATGATCCACGCCCAAAAGTATATCAATTCCGAGGAAATTTATATGGGTTGGGAAGAAGAGGCTAGACGTGGACTGTGGACACCCGAGAAGGAAAAACCACCGCCATAGCGTCGTGAAGGCCCCGAATACACGAAAGGAAAAAGGATCGGACATGGAGGGCAAAGGCATAAACAGAGGCCTGGAAACCTCCGCACGACCCCAACGACATACGCTTCTGACCCGAGAGAACCTTCTAAGGAAGGAAAAATTATGAGATATGATCACCATACATTGGCCCGAATCAAGCGGAAGCCCAGCGTTCTTATGCAAATCAAAGAACAAAAGCTTACGGCGTGGCCGAACTGCAAGAAATGCCGAGCGACAAAGAGCGATAAGAAGTATTGCGGTTTCATCAATCGAGGAGGACATGACACGAGAAAAGTGTACCCACTTGATGACGCCTTGATAGAGGATGTCGTTCGAAAAGGACAATTGGAATAATACATCAACCTTGAGATTCAAGGGGAGCCCGAAGTTTCACAACCTGAAGAAGAAAAAGGAGAAATGGTGGGATTTATCAGTGGTGGTCCTGGCTGCGGTGGTGAAAGTTCCGCCTCTCGGAAAAGTTACGCCCGAATGGTGGGAACCACGCAGCGAGGAAATAGAAGCGCCCGCGAAGGCGATCCCGACCTACGGCTCAATCATCTTTTATGACAATGGCGTCCGTGAGGTTCGCCACCCACATGATGAGCGTTGGTTGTCGCTATCAAAGTGTCTAGTTTCCGGATGAAAAGAGTTTTGATAGGCGGTGGAAGTTAGGTTGATATTCTCTTTTGGAGTGCTTTCGAAAGAATGAGGTATGCCTTGAGATGACTTGCTTCGGTAAAACCATCCTTGGTAGGGTTCTCACGGAGGGGTAGATACGGCCGAAGGAATGATCTCCTTGCCCGATTCACGATAGGGAACTTCGCCAAGGTCATCCAGCGATGACAACCAAACTTCTTGGTTGTGCGTTGTGCTTCAAGTTACAATGTAATCCTTAGCGAGACCAACCCTCAGCGCCTTGAAAATTTGTAATCTCCACTTATCACCTTCTCCTCAAATTCCCAAGCGAGAGTGGCGGTGGAGATAAGAGGAGATCAACCCACAGCGCGGCAATGCTATGTCTCAACCCTCAAAGGGAAAACTCTCAACAGCTGACAAGACAAAGGTTTGGAAGCTATGTTAGTCAGCCAGAATTGAAGCTGACGGAAAGCGAGGAGCTACGACCTACACCTATGAAAGAATTGCTAGCAGTCCCCTAGACATAACGAGGGCCGGACGCGGTGCAGTTGGGAGCAGATTTGTGATAAGAAACGGTGAAGAAGATCTCATGGGAGTATTGAGAGCAAATTCCGATCTCTTGGCTTGGTCTTGAGGAGGATATCTTAGGGTGTGAAGGCGTAATATCATCGAGCATCGTCTCAACATCGATCAAGCGTTTAAACCCACAAAGCGAGAAAAGGAGAAATTACGCGCACTGTGAAAGGTGAAGGCAGCGAGGAGGAAGAAGTATCTAACCTCCTAAAAGCTAAGTTTATCCGAGAGGTATACTACGGCCGGTTAGCCAATGTGGTCCCGGTGAAAAAGCCGTCCAGGAAAATGGAGGATGTGCGTTGACTTCACGGACTTAAACAAAGCACGCGAAAGATTACGTTTCCCTTACCGTCAATTGATAGTTTGGTTGATTCAACAGCGGGGCATGAGATGTTGAGCTTCACGGATGCCTTCTCGAGTTACAACCAAATCCGAATGGCCAAAGGCGACGAAAAGCGTCTTTCATTATGAGCACGGGAACATCTTTGCTATAAGGTGATGCCGCTCGGCCTAAAATGCCGGAGCCACCTTCCAGGAGGCTCATCATCTGATCTTGAGAGCAAATTGGCGAAATGCTTGAAGCCTATGTGGGCCGATATCTTAGTAAAGAGCGAAAGGCCAATGAACACTGTCCAGGACTTACAAGAGGCTTTTGGGTCTCTTGAATTTATACTATCGCGGTTAAACAGAACAAATGTTCTTTCGGCGTTGATCGGGAAAATTCACGAGATTTATTTTGACACAAAGAGGGATAGAAGGCGAATCGGACAAAATCGAGCTATTCTTGACATGGGATGCGCCCAAAAGTCTTCAAAGAAATTCAGCGGCTTAGCGGACGTCTCGCTGGCGCTTGGCATTTATCTCCAAAGCCGGAGAGAAAAAATCTCCCCACTCTTCCAAGCCCTAAGAAAAGCACCCAAAATGGAGTGTGCAGGAAGAATGCGAAAAAGCCTTTGAGGGGCTTAAGGACTATCTCCCGTAAGCCTCGATTTACTAGCTAAGCCACGCGGTGGGAGAAGAACTCTATATTTACTTGGCGGTGCGCCCACAGCGGTCGGTAGCAGTTCTTGAGAGAAGACAGCGGAGTTCAAAAACACATCTACTACACAAGTAAAATCCTTAGCGATGCGTAATCGAGATATCTACCCCTTGAAAAGTTGGCCTTTGCTCTTATCCGTCCTACTGCACGGAGGTTGAGGCCCGTACTTTCAAGCCCACAAGATCATAGTATTGACCGATCACCGCTAAAGCTGATTCTCCATAAACACGAAAACTCGGACGCCTAGCCAAGTGGGTGATAGAATTGGGTGAGTTGATCTCACCTACAAACCCCGAACGGCAATAAAGGCTCAAGTCTTTGGAAGATTTAAATTAGCGGAGTTAACTTTCCGACAAGCGAGGGGCCGAACCCGTCACAGAGTCGGAAGAAAGCTCTAACATCCCGTGGACCTTATATGTTGGCGGATCGGCAGCGGAAGAAAAGCTGAGGCGGGGTGGTTAGTCCTCTACTCTCCTTCCAAGTGGAAAATCGCGGCGATGTGAAGTTCCAATTCGAGCAACCAACAATGAGGCCGAATATGAAGCCCTCATCGCAGGATTACATCGGCCCGGGGCTCGGAGATTCAAAGACTTTACGTATATTACGACTCCACGGTAATAGTAAAGCCACACCTTGAAGCTTTGAAGCGAAGGAAGAAAACATGGTCAAGTACCAAGCGGTGGTAAAGAAAATAGTTCCACACGCCGCCTAAATTGAAAAAGTGCAGCCGAGCATAAAGCGAAGAAGGCGACGCCTGTCCCAAAAAGGCCACAAAGACCGAGCGAAGAAGAAGAGAGCCTCCCTTTAACCTACAATACCTTCCCACAAAACCATCGACGGATTAGAGGAGGAAGTACAAAGTCACGTACCGAAGAGTCAAATTTGGATAGACCCCATTGAAATTATCTACAAGGTGGACACGCACCGCCCAACAAAGTAGAGGCCGACTTAGTTTCTTACAAATCCGCCGATTACACCATCATCAATGAGAACCTATCTGAGAAGATCTTATACGCAACCCTTCTTGCGATGCTTGCGTCCAGCCGAAGCTAGTTATATTCTTGAGAAATTCACGAAGGCATTGGAGGAGGTCACATAGGGGCAAAGCCTTAAGTTACAAAGTCCTACGACAAGGTTATTCTTGCGGCCAACACTAACTCAAGGCGCCAATAAGCGTTAAGCCGGAAATCACGATGCACCGGTGGCATTCCAAGATCGAGGCGACCACGAGCACAACTTACACCCATCATTATCCCTCGACCATTTTGCCATGCGGGGAGTCGATCTCCTAGGACCGTTCCCCACTTGATTAGGCAAATGAAGTTTCTAATAGTCGCCGTTGACTACTTCACCAAATGGGTGGAAGTTGAACCCTTGGCCAAAATCACGGAGAAAGCACATCAAGGATTCTTATGGCGGCGATTATCTATCGATTACGACATTCCGATCGCCTTCATTTACGATAATGGGCGGCCGGTTTGATAACAAAGCCTTCAAAAGCTTTTGCTCGAGGAACTTCGGAATTGAATATAGATTAGCGTGCATGACACATCCCAAACCAGCGGCCAAGTAGAAGTGACAAACCGCACCACAGCTTCAAAGCAGCTGAAAACCACGGGTATTGAAGCGGGACTAGCGGGTAGAAGAAATTCGAAGCGCCCTTTGAGCCTACGGGACAACAACAAGAACCCTTATCAGAGACCCCATTCTCCCTCACTTATGCGGTGAGGCATCATCCACTTGAGAAATAGGGATGCCTACCTTACTTGAGACACGACAAGCGTTCTCCTCGAGAAGAGAATGAGGAAAAACTCCGGCCCGGAACTTGATCTACTTGAAGAGCGGAGAATTTGTGGAAGCGAGGCGACCATCTATCGCGAGAAGGTAAAAGGTTCTATGACACAAGGGTAAAAAGAGTCTTCTTCCAAATCGGCGATCCTAGTCCCTACGGAAAATGAGTTTTACGTGGAAATAAGGCCGAGCGAGGGAAGCTAACTCCTAGCTGGGAAGGCCCTTCACGTCATACAAAGAATCGTCCAGAGCAAGCACCTATTATCTAGTAAATATAGATGGAAAGACGCTCAAAGCGTCCATTCCATACTTTGAGCATCTCGGCAGCTACTATCCCGATAAATTCTGTAATTTGTCTCTCTTAAAATTCACGGAATAAAGCTCAGAGTATCTTTTTCTATTAAAGATCTTGTGAAATTCCCATCCCTATTAAGATCGTGAGAATTCCCATCCTATTAAGATGCGGTGAAATTCCCATCCTACTAAGATGCGGTGAAATTCCCATTCTTGGAAGGCGAGTCGTGAATTATCCTATGGGGATAGAGCGACAAGCTCTTATCCAAAAAGCAAGGGGGCAAAAATCCCGGTCGAAATATGAGGCAACAATCTCATTTTATGAAGGCGAGTACCTCATTCAACAACTTAAAGTCCATGATTGGACTAAGGACTCGTTCTGAGAAGCATCTTACAAAGTCAAAGAAAGAAGGAAGAAAGAAGAAGTTTACAAAAGACTTACGTAAAATACCTCTCAAATGAATTTCTTATATGGTTAAGGATAACCATCACTTTCGAGAAATAAAACTTCAATCAAAATAAAGGTTTGCGTTTCATTCATTATGAATAGAAATTACATTCCAAGTGATTGAAAATTTACAAGAACATTCATAAAAGAAAAACATCCTAAGAGCTAGAGGGCCCTCAAGGCGACCTTTTATACGAAGGAGCTTGGGTAGAAGGTTCCGAGAAGGGCGAGGGGCAGTGCGAAGAGCAGAGAGCAGAGGAGCCTCAGGGGTCTTGATAACTTGTTTGCTCTTTGAGCTCAGTAAATTTCTTCAAGACTCGGCCCGACCCCATAAACAAAACCTCCTTTGGAGAAGGTATGATAGCCCACTTGTTTGCGCACTGAGAATATATCACAGTGGCCCCATCTTTAACTTTAAGCCCCTAAAAGGGCAACCTCCTTCTCTAAATTGTCCGCTTCGTTCTATTAAATCCCTTAATTTCTTGCGAGTGGGACTTAGGAGCTTTCAAGCGGGAAACCAAATCTGCCTTAAAGGTGTATCACGCCCCTTTATTTCGCTTGACTTCGGCTTGAGCGGCGGTAAGCTTCCAGCTGACTTTGACTTTAGATCCCATCGAGCGGCTGCGGCTCCTCTTGAGTAGATTGGGTTTCCTTCTTCAAAGCTGCTTGGATTCATCTTATAGCCCTTTGATATCCTCCTCAGTGATGGAAGAGAACCTTTGGAAATAGATAACTATAACGCTAGATCGTTCTTCTCCTTCTCTAGAGGAATGGAGATGGTTATTTGCGGTAGCTTCGGCTTTTGTCTGCGCTCGAGGGCACGGATAAGCGTCATGTTTGTTTCTTCTCCTTCTCTTCCAAGGCCGCCACCCTAGAGCTCAAGCGGCGATATCTCGCCTATTCATTTCCATCTTGGCCAAATCTTCTTGGCAAAGAGCACAACCCGATCCGCCCATTATGCGGTCTATGAAATAACAAAAGCGCTCATAAAATATACCAAATTTAGAAATATTAGAAATAAAGGGGAAATATGAGAACAACCACTTACGGCATGGCGAGCGGAATAATTGGTAAGTGGCCTCTTCCATACTTGACCCTTGAAGTTTTGTAGAGGCTTTGCTGGGCGCATGTAGCCATTAAAACATCCTTCACGGATGTGGCATCACGAAAAGGAGTATCCTCGGAAGGTAACTCCTTACGCTTGGTAGCGAGATCCCTTTAAAGCGGAATCCGCCACTTTCGTAATTTATCCACGAAGGCCGCTTCTCCTAGCTCATGCAAAATAAAACCCTAAGTTAAAAGTTATAAGTGAAACATACCTATAGAAAATAGAAATTCTCACCTCTGCTGAGAAGGATGTCCTCGGTCGGTGGAAGAAGGACCACTCGGAAGTAGGGGACAGCGTCGGGCGGATCTCTTCAGCGCAAAACCTCTTTCTGAGAGCCCCCACTGGATTCTTCTACAACTCAGGGACGTCACGTCCGTCGAATTCTTTCTCTTGGTCCTCCTCTCCCGTGAGGACCCTGCACTGGGGTCATTCTTAACCCCCTCTTTGGAAGAGCCCGTCTCTTTTCTCTTCCCTCTTCTTTCTTTCCTCCCCTTGGAGGTATGACCCCTTGGCCAAGTACCACCTCTTTCTTCTTAGCCCTTGAGGCAGGGGCCGGGTGAACTTAAGCCCTCGAAAGAGGCCAAAGACCACTTAACATAGCTTCAGGTCCTCGTCCTCCATGGATTTTCTACAAAATAAATATCAAAAAAATTAGATAATGTAGTTTAAAAATCAGGACTAGTAAAGTAAGCGAATAATTCCCTCTGCGTAGGACACTATTAAGCGACATTTAACAAGATTTTCCTTTGTCAAGAACTCATCCATGTACACTTTGGATAACCACATGGGTGACTTAAGAAGACCCATCTCTTCACCCGTCATTTCCTCACTAGCGATGTAAAACAGGAGGAACCTCCCACTTTGTTCGGACATCCCACTTCGGACTTACTTTTGACAAAGAAAAATTTTGCTCTTCCATGGCTTAATGGAAGAAGGAACCTTCCCTAAAATTTCCTCCCGAGTGGCCAGAAGTAATACCAATGCGTTAGACTCTAGACATAGACTAAAAGCATCTGGAACCAGCGGACGGTCGGATTTATTCAAGTAATGCTTGAAAACAATAACAAAAGCCGTTCAATAGTCTCTAAGAATTGGGGGCCAGCTGGCAAGAAGGACACAAATGATACTCCTCTGAAATGCCGCGCCTTAGCAAAATCTGAGGAAAAAGGGAGTCTAAAGGCCACCCTAATAAGCGCATCTTGATAGATGGCTATCTCCCACTTCCCACAGGAGAACTTGCCCTCTCCCCGGAACAAGGAACCCTAACCTCAAGCGGTGAGAGATTTATCTCATATTTAGTTACGGAGGCTATCTACCTCCAGTGTCCAAGAAGACTTATGAATGTATGAGGACCCACGTTGCCCTAGAAATGAGGATGAACCCATGAACCACAGGCTGGAGCGCCTCCAAGTTCACCGGGATGTGAGATTCTAAACCGGCAAGTAGGGTTGGGCCGAAAAGGGAATCAAGGGGCTCATTAGAAGAACTAGAGGAAGAAGAAGTAAGCGCTAGCCATTACCTTAGAGAAGGAAAAAGATAGAGAAAAGCACTAAACGAGGCTTCATGGGAGAAGAAGAAATCACGGAGAAGAGGACTTCGATTTTTGAAGCAATCTTTTCTTTTGCCATGCAGTTCCCCTTATATACAAAGGCAATGAGATCCGTGGCGTTAGATCTTAGGAGTTGTGTTCGATCCGAGCAGGTTGAACCAAAAGGCCCACAAATCTGAACCCGTTCAAACAACCATCATTACACCTCCTCGAAACAATTCAAAATTTTGTCACGTCGGCAATACCAAGTCGCCCTAGCACACATGCGGAAAATCCGCCCCCATACGCCCGTCATAGCGTTGACCAAAGCTACGCCGCAGCATGTGGCGCCACTATCCCCCCCAAATGCTAAATAGTAGAGGAGACACGTCGTTTTAGGGAACAAGAAGCGTTACATGGAAGGTAGAGCAGTGCAGCATGGAAGGCGAGCATGCTGCACAAAGACAAAAGCGCACACTCCAACGTAGGATCATCAACGAAAGCCATAAAAATGCCAAAGGATTTAAAACAAAGCGACAAAGCGTCATTTTATTCCAAGTTACACATAGCGGGCGTAAATAAGCGATATAACAAACCCTAAAACATATTTTGAGCGGAGTTATCCTAACTATATTTCGAGCGGATTATCCTAACTAAGCGTCTGCTTGGACGCGTCCGAGAAGAATGCAGCTTCGGATAAGACTTTCGGAGGAGATACATAGGCTTCAGCGGCGTCGCTATCCTCGTTGCCGCTAGGGGAGCTTGGTTGCGGCGAGGGCCGAGGTGGGGACCCACCTCTCTCTGGCGAGAATTAGATCTCCAGAACATCTCAACCTCGAAAGCGCATACCCCTGCGTAAGTAAAAACTAAAAGGTCTCCCGCCTCCACATCATGGTCAACATGAAAAGCTTCCCGCCCAGCGTCTATGCTCATTTCACCTACCCCACATCCAATCCAGCCAAAATAGGCGGTAACCACAGTAGATTTGGACTTACCAAGTGGATTACCCAGTCCCTTGGATTCCGATAGGTGCTCGTAAAAGAGCTGGGAATTCGCGAAATGGCGAGAGCATTGAGAAAAGTGAAAAACTTGTAAAAGACAAGCTGAGCCATGATACAAAAATACAAGGGTGCAAAAGTTTTACGGTCAAAACACCCTATCCATACAAAGCCCTTAAATAGAAGAGCCCATCGACACTATAGGAGAGAATTCAGGGAACCAAAATCTATCTAGATACTTGACGAAGATAACCACGATAGCGTCCCGATTAAGCCTATTAAAACATGTGTCCAGCCATCGAGGTACAAGCGGCCATTACGCGAGCCTAAGTGCATACTACATAGACATGCCAACTAAGAATAATACTTGTTCTCGAACCAAGCGAAAAGTGCGTTTAAGCTCACCCCTCACTTAGATTTTTCGAACAAGTACACTAGGGGAGGGACTAGTGTTACAGGATATATTTGGTGAAACCTTGAGCAGTGTAAGCTAAGGACCACTTGTTCCTTTGGCTTCATGGCGATATATCACCATCTTTTGCACAATTCAGCTTCGGAATTGGCGTAAGGATTCAATGTTAAGCCCGTCGAGAATTGTAGCGACCCTCTCATAAAGTAGGGTAGAAAGAAGAGATAGAGAAACATCTAGCATACCTCTACGGTGAGTGGGCCTTATCCACGCACGATTAGGCGGATATTTTCACTCACAGCCTTATACTGCCTTTCCCTCACAGCCTTAAGAGATATTTACTTAACTCACGCCTTACTCCACACGCCTTTCTGAACCGCCTCTAAAGGTGCTATAAAAGGAGAGCACTAATAGAAGAAAAGGGGGATCGAAAAAACTCATCACACACAAAGCGCCTAAAACTAAGATTCTCTCTTCAAGTTTTCTAACTTAAGCCATCGGAGTGAATCCCAGGGCAAAAGGCCCAATTAGATCACCGTCCTCTCCCTTTTTACGAGGCTCTCGTGGAAGTAATTCCAGTAATTCCGGCGGAGTTTTTATGATGCTCTTCACACTCCTGTTCATAGTAAGTAAGCGTCCACATCAACTATAAATTCTAACCAGATTGGTCGAAAGTCGAGACCGGATCACGGAACCTTGATGGTAGGCGTGGCGATGGACTGATTTTAGCATCAATAATATATATATATATATATATATATATATATATATATATATATATATATATATATATGATTAAACTCAAGCCTAGCAAATATATGCTTAGTTAATTAAAATGGCCATACGACTACCTCCCAACCATGCATGAATCTACCAAAAGTAATTCCAACTGAGTAGATTCTCAAAGAAAATATACTCCATACTCTACTCAACAGCTTAGAAATTCACCATGTTCAATAGATCCAATATATATACATGCACCAACAAACAAATGGCTTGGTATATATATATAGATGGCTAGATTTCATTGTTCATGCACGTACTCACTTGAAACTCATGCTCATGTTTCTCATATTACCATTCATGGCACCTTGGAAATTAACTCCAACCTTTATTTGTTTTTAATTAAATCCATTATCATATCTAAGTTATCTAACCCAACACTTTCTCATGCATGTATGCGATCATGGGTGCAGAGCTACTGAGGTTGACTCACCGGGGTATTGACGGTTCCCGGCGTCGAGGTTTCCTCGGAGCTCCCTACGGACTACGGGGTGTGGGTTGGCGTTCCTCTGCGGATTAGCTTGGCGATGTTATCGGTGAAGAGTTATCCAGCTTGACCTCCTTTCTTTGTCACGTGCCACTGAAGCACTCTGATGAACAGAACACGGCCGAGGTTTCCGTCACGTTCTTCGGGGGACGGAGAGGGGTTTTGCAACTCCGGTCAAGAGGCCAAAATGATGGAGGCGATGGTGGTTAGGCGCGGTAATGAGCAAGCATCCACTGTCTCTTTTGAGAGGCATTGTGCCTTTAACCATTGAGGCATTTTGGCTGCGGAGGGGCTCGAGGTGAAGTGATAGATCGCGACAATTCGCTACCATCTACAGTCGCCCGGTGAACAAAAATCACAGCAAAACTTCACACGTCGCACGACCCGCGTTGGCGCTTCCGGATTCGGGTTAGGGTTACGCATACATTACTAACCCGACAATGGTGGGAAATGGGTTTCTTGGATGTTGGCTTCGAGATCGGCGCCACATGGCATTGCAAATGAGAAACCATTTCAAATTTGTTCGTCTCCCTTCCGGCGTTTTGCCTTGGGGATGATCTCCATTTAATATCAACAATGCATCTCGGCGGTTGGAAATCTCATTCAACACCATAGTCAAACCAACCACCATATATATATATATATATATATATATATATATATATATATATATATATATATTTATATATATATTAACATATCTTTCAATACTTCTTCAAAAGATGTATCCCTTCAATGCGTCATGCATTTAATGCATCTACTAGCTAGAATATAGGTACCTCTATATTATTCATGAAGACACATTTGCCTTTGAGTCCAAAATTTCCCAAGTTTCTGATTAAGTCTTTGGTGAATTATCAAGTGATGACCCTTTACATCTACAACCCTCCAGTGGTGTTAATTTGTCTCATTAACACTAAGCACACCATTTTCAACTTAACCCTTCATGATAATTATAATTAATTATAGGTCAAGAGAATACTAATTAAAACATATTTAGAGGGTAATTAATGATTAATTAAGCCATAAATAGGGTGGCTTTTACACTGCCTGTATGCGGTACTATGTATTATTTCTTTTGGATTGATGTATTATGTTGACTTAAACCCCTATGGTTGTGGTTATGTTTAAAATTATTATCTTCACTCTTGCATATCAGATCTTGATTATGTACAACCTTAGGTTCGGGTTGTGTATCATTTGGACACGACTAGTGTGGCATCTGTCTTAGTAGAGAGGGGTATTAAGCCATGCGTCATTTCTTCCCTTTGCTTCCCCTGATAAGATTTATCATCCCTCCATCTTACTCCTGCGCCCATTCATATATGAGGTTGTCAATGGAGAGTTTCTTTGTTGTTGCAAGGTACAAAGAAGAAGGTCATATTGTTGAGTTTAGCATATTGCCAATGTGACATTATGTGTTAGAAGGATCTATACTATGCAAGAGCCTAGAAGCTTCCCTGACGAGAGTGAAGTATGTCATCCCAAACAATCACAAGATTATATATTCCATTGGAGTGGATGGGAATTTCTTGCAGATATGCGGCATGTATCGTATGTTCAAGAAGATCGTGGTGGACATGATCATTGAGAACTTGAGGGTGTGACTATGAAGGATGGAGCCAAGCCAGTAATTAAGATTACTTTTTGTTTGTCTTTGTTGGAATTTTGTATATTCTTCATTTTAACAACTTTTATTGTTTGTTTTAGAGATGAAAGTATGTTTAATGTACAATTGCCCATGATTATTAGTGTGTTTGCTTGTTTGTTATTTTCCTTTCCATATGTATTGTTGCGGGATTTTTGGATTTATTTCATGGGGTTCCTTTTTATTTTTAGAGTTTCTATTTATTTTTAGGTATTTACATTTTAGTAAGCAATTTGAAGCGTTTATGTTTTGAGTTTAAACGCTTATTAAACATCTTAAGCATTAATTTTTGAGAGTTTGACTTATTGAGCGAAGTAGGAGGCGTTAATCTTTTTGGAGATTTACGGCTTAGTAAAGAGCGTAAGCTTTTACTTTTTGGAGTTTGTGCAATATAAAGGCTAAAGCATTTATTTTTAGGTTTGCGGCAGTATTAGCGACTCAAAGAGTTTTTTTTTGGAGTTTACGCATTAAGCGGCATAGCGTTTATTCTTTTCACGCATAAAAATGGTGAAGCATTTTATTTTTTTAGTGTTTTAAGCTTAGTAAGCAATTTGGAAGCGTGTGTTTTTTTTTTTTAGTTTTTAGTTTTTACTTAGTAAATGGATGAAAGCGTTTATTTTTGGGTTTAAATGGCTTAAGCATTTATGTCTTATTTTTAGGTTCAACTTATCAAAGCGGCTAAAGCGTTTATTTTCTCGATGTTTCAGCTTAATAAGCGGCTAAAAGTATTTATTTGTTTTTAAGTTTTACGCTTAGTAAGCAATAGCTTGATTGAAGTATATCTTCGGGTTTAAGCGGCTTATTTTTTTTTTTTTTTTGAGTTTAGTTTAGTTACTTGGTGAAGTGTTTATTTTTTAAGTTTTAGAAGCTTACTAAATGGCTTAAAGCGTTCTTTTTGGAGTTTTAGCTTAATAAGCGATTAAAGTGTTTATTTTTTGGAGATTTAAACATTAAACCCGGTGAAGAGTTTATTTTTTGGAGGTTTAGCTTAGTAAGCAGTTTGAAACATTTATTTTTAGAGTTTCAGCAATAAATACTTGCAACATTTATTTTTGGAGTTTCAGCTTATTAAGCGGTTGAAGCATTTATTTTATTTAGCGTTTACGCTTGAGTAAGCGGTGAAACATTTATTTTTGGACTTTTGCTTATTAAACAACTAAAGCATTTTTCCCCGCTTAGTAAGCGGTTGAAGAATTTATTTTTTGAGTTTCTATTTAGTTTTAATAGCTGGAAAGCGTTTATTTTCTTCTAAGCTGACATTAAGCGGCTAAAAGCGTTTTATCTTTTAGGGTTTTCGCAGTAAGCGGTTGAATTGTTTTGTTTTCAAGTTTTCTCTTAGTAAATGGTTGAAAGCGTTTATTTTTGCGGTTTTAAGCATTAAGCGGTGAAGTGTTTATTTTTTAGGGGATTTCACTTAGTAAACGACTGAATCATTTAATTTTTCAAGTTTTCTCTTAGTAAATTGGGATGTTGTTTTCTTCTAACTAAATGTGGGAAACTCCAGGGACCCGATATCCCAAAGTGGTTCTTTTAACCTCAACCCAATGATGTCATCCCAAAGTCAAGGAATGACCTTGTACATAACTAACCACTCGGAATTAGATGCCATGGTGTTTAGAATTGAAATGCGGTGTTGTTCTTTTCCGGGGTGGATTCTTTTGGAGGAAGTCAAACTAGCGATGGGATCTTGTTCTGATGGGATTTGGCTTGTGCGGACCCGATCAACTCAATCTCCCCGAGTTGGAGGGACTGAGGGAGGGCAACTAAAATACAAACAGAACAATAATAAATAAACACTTCAGTAAACCGATAAGGGTTTAAGCAAAATAATCATACCAAAATTGTAAACATTTTATTGGAATAATAAACCCTTAATCAAAATAATAAATCCTTTATTAAAATAATAAACGCTTACGCAAAATAATAAACATTTTTTTCTGAAATAATAAATGCTTTGCCGAAAATAATAAAACTCTTTCTTTGGAAAATAATCATTTTAAAAGTAAAATAATAAATGCTTTACTGGAATAATAAACGCTTTCACAAAATAATAAACGCTTTATCAAAAAAAATAAGCGTTGGAGCAAAATAATAAACGCTCCAAAAAATAATAGCTTACGCAAAATAATCAACGAAATAATAAACGGTTACACAAAATAATAAACATTTTATGAGAACAATAAGCGCTTAAGCAAAACAATAAACACTTCACCAAAAACTAAAAGCGTTCACACAAGACAATAAATAGGAACTTACCTCTTTCCCTCCACTACTTTCGGTAACTAAGCTGTTTTCTACTTCTTAAAGATGTTCTCACACTTAGCTTACATATCTTGGTGTCTTTTGAAGCATACTTTGGTGCCAGTCACCACCTCATAGAATCATTAAATTATGAGCGAGAGCACCCCGCAGTAGACTAACATTGTGCGTTTCCCTACGGCACGAGCCTTCACATGACCTGTTGCATTGGAAATCTTCTCCATTAGCCATTTGTGGGTGGTTTGTGCCCACGCGTAGTGCCTGAGCTTGCCGAGATTGTCAGCATACGAAACAACCCACTATGGTATTGCACAGGTGGTGTTGGTGAACAGAAATGTCCCAGGAAAGTAGATCACCAACATCTTTACGAAATTATCCTCCTCGGCCTTGCCCTTCACAACAAGATCAAGGAGAACCTTCTGAATGACTTTGCAGTCTCAGCCAGCCGCATTCACCAAGAACCTACACTCAAAAGTTGTCTTTGATGCCTTCGGTTTGAAGTTTACAACAACACCGTGGCATTAGATGTCAATGATCATGTTGACATCCTCTATCCAAAACTCTAGTTAAGTAGAACCAATGTTGAAGGTTCTTGTCTTCACATCGTACATCCCCAAGAGGGAATCCAAGAGTCCCCTCTCCTGGATGATGGGCTCCAGCTGCATAAAATGGGTAAAGAGAGTTCTCTCAAGCATCTCCCAATACCGAGCAATCATCTTCATCTTTAGCTCTCTCAACACTGCCACAATTGGAAACAAATAGCACATGGCGTTAATGAGGTCGCAGTTTCTTCACCATTTTGCAAAGAACTGCACATTAGAGCAAACAAGTTAAGTGCTTGAACAAGTAATCGAAACAACAGTTTCAACAAAAGCAATAAACGCTTTCACTAAAAAAACTAAACAAAAACCCCGAATAATAAAGGTTTTCGCTAAAAATAAACAGAAACCCCAAAAAGTAAATGTTTTCGCTAAAGCTAAACGGAAACCCCAAAATATAAACGCATTAACTAAAAAAAATGAAAACTCCAAAAAATAAACACAAATACGTTCTGATAAACACACTGTTACAACCAAAACAATAGCGCTTTCATTGAAAAACAGCAGGAGACCCAAAAATAAGCCCTAAATGCATTACGATAAACGCACACAACTTCCAACAAGAACAATAACCCTAAACCCTAAGAAATAAACCTAAACCCAGAGAAAATAAACACATGAGATCTTCTAATAAACTCCCACTATTGTAACTATTTGGGGAGCATCACATGTATGCATAGAATCCAAAATAAACTTCAATCTCTAAATCACACATCATAATCCCAAAATCTGAAGAGTTTCTCCTTGAGAAGCCACACATTTTAAGAAATAGTTGCTGGGAGATGCAAAGAGATTGTTTTCACAGCGGCCAACAATGACAAGATGCTACGAAACTGAGGAGACGAGCGGCAAAAATTTGGGAAGTTGTAGAGACTAATATAAAAAACCCCAAAGAATCACTTATAAGGATGAATGGATAAACAACTCAACTGCATACATGAGAGATTAGTTGCTAACCTAATCGCACGTCGAGTTCCAACATCCGATCCATTAGAAAAATAAAAAGACATTCTCATAATTTTTATATTAAAAACTTATATTAAAATTCACATGGACATTTTCATAATTTCAACGAGCCCTGTAACACCGCTAGTGAGATACCGAATTGACACGCCATTAAGTCAAAAAACTTTTAAGAAAATGCAAAATAAGAGAATTTTGAGGGATAAACCAAGTTTCCATAATTTTTCTGCAACTTTACAAAAAATATTTCCCTCGCAGGAACTAGTCATCTACAGCTACAATGTATTTATATTCAGCTCTTCTGTAGAAATCACATCAGCTGCAAAGCGGGCTAGTAAATGTTGTTAGGACAAAGAAGAGTATGTTAGTTTGCCAGAGAGCTGTTCAGTTCTTGTGAGACCATTCCCATATAACATTGTAAGGATGACAAAAATCCTCCCCTACCAAACATTTCCCATCTACATTGATTGTGATTCTGAAAACTGCAATCTGAGAAGCAAAACCTGGTTCTATATCACCTGATCCACCGACTCCACTAAACACAACAGAATAGTTGTGCCTCGAGGCAAGGCTCCTCGCCCAGTGCTCAAATTGCTCCCTTGTCCACTCAAATTTGTGATCAAAGTTGCGGAATCTACAAGGCACTGATTTGTCATCGGGATCATCTTCTTTGCTGGGCAATGAACTTCTCTGGAGTATGCTGTTGTATTCATAGTTGGGAGTCGAGACGATGAGCACCCGAGGGCGGAACAAACTTAGAGCAACATCACCGAACAAATGAGCCTGATGTTCTTCCATATGCTCAATAACCTGTGTATCATTCCACTGTTACTCATAGGCTCATGCAGCACACAAGAAGATATGGTTGAAGTACCTTGTGCATAATTGTTTATCCACTTAAAAGTGTGCCCAGGCAATATGTATATGAACAATATTATAATTTGTCCACATATATTAGTAACAAAAGACTTTACATGCTTAGTCAAAGACAATTGTGTGAATGAAAATTAATAGCAGTGATCTACCCTCAGGGGGTCAGAATGTAGAGATAAGTATCAAGTATTGTGGGCTAGAAGTGCACTAGAAAATAAGCAGATAAACAATAATAATGGTGAGTATTTGATTAAAATGGAAAATATCAAAAAATAATTTAGGCACCCCTTTAAAGCTATCAATGCTTTTATTTGCAAATAAATGGTTACATAACTTTAGACTTGCATAATTATACATCTGGTTCAAAAGGATTTAACTGTTGCCAATAACAATAGTATTGTTCATCAACTCCAATTTGAACAAGGTCAAATAAAGATGTTTAGTTTGTTATTCAGAAGAAGTTTGGTGGAGCAAAATGTTAAAAATGGTCATGATTTATGTCAATTTGGTATCCATGGTTTAGCATCAAGCAATATGCTAAAACAACTATTATACTTGGAAAGAATGATACCTCTAAACAAGTACCGATGTCAAAACCACACAGGCGTGAGTCAAATTCAGTGATAGAACCATCATAAAGGATTGCAGACTGAATATTTGAAGAATTCACACTGAGTTTTGAATGTAGAATCTGCAGGCAAATAATAGAAGTGTGCGGATCAGAAGGCAGTGTTTAAGAAGATAGACAGATGTGTATGACCACATGCTTAATATTTTCAAGTGAATCATAAATGGACTCAATTCTAAGAAACATAGTAGAATATCAGCAGAACAATAAATAAAGTAACAGGACCAAAAGATTGCACTTAACTTTCAGATCTGTAAGTGACAAACTGGGTCAATGCACAGATGGCTAACCTTTGCAGCACGGGTAAGACCCTTGACTGAAATATCTACACCAACAATCTTTTCTAAAGTAGTTGAATGCTCCAACAGAGAATCAAGTAAGCTACCAGATCCACATCCAAAATCAATCTGCATATACAGAGACAATGGCAAATGTGAAGAGCCATATGAAGGATCAAGAAAATGAAAGGTAAAGAACAACGGTATATAAATTTTCACAAGGAAACTGAGGAAAGTTGGCTAACTCATTCCCTCTCACAAGGAGAGATTGAGGGTTCGAACCAATGCTTATGAAATGCTTCCAATGGCTTGTCCACATATATATAAAAAAGAGAGAGAGAGAGAGAGAGAGAGAGAGAGAGAGAGAGAGAGAATCACAGTATATACCAAGCTAGTAGCATGATTTTCATTAATATGCCGCACTGCAAAATCAACACGTTGTTTTGACAGAGGAGGGCTGAACAGCGCTTACTCCAGTCTGTCTTCCAATGGTTCTGTCACTGCAATATCTTAACTAGGGAATTCCAACAAGCAGTTGTCTGCCAGAGAAAGATAAATAGCAGTTGAGCTTGAAATTGCTGATAAGAGAATAAACAAATGTGTAAATAAAAGTAAAATAAGGAGAAAATCAGAAACATACTTCGGTGACAGCTGAGAAGAAGAACATCGGATTTAGCAGATGCAGCCAATATCAAGGTCTTTGGGAGGAGTTCTGTGATAAACTTTGCAGATTGATTAATAGATAGCTGCGTTATGCGTACTTCAAGCGGGCTAATCACAGAACCAGTTCCTATCTCAAACTCAAATTCATCATTGCTTTCTAAAATTTCTATTAAATGACCATCTTTTTCTTTTTCACTAATGCCACAACATAACTTATGCAGGTTAAAAGACCCTGGAGATGGGAAGACACCAGAATCTGACCCTTCAGGATTAGAAAAATAATGTCACCTTCATGTTTTCCATCCGGTATATCATTATAAATAGAACTTGATGAGGTACATTTTCTCGAAGAAAAATTAAGATTGACACCATAAAGAGACAGATGTTGCACAAATTCCTTCAAAAAATGCATCAGGTGAACATTAATGTTGTGAGCTTCCCTAAACAAACACAATTTCTCAATCGGCATGTCTAATTGTTTGAAATACTCATTGAACCACACCAGAACTTTCAACGCAGCTGTTTGGATGGAATCAACCTCTTTCCTAAAAGTGCCCTCAACAGAACACTCGATTATTGGATCTCCTCTCCTTGAAAGTACCGTCACTTCACATTGGAAAGTGCTTCTCCTCTCATGTTCTCTGTTTGCAACATGATCTGCATATGTATTTGCCATCTCAACTTCATGATTTGACATTGATGACATGCAGTTTTTGCAGGTTCTTGACAATTCTAAGGGTTTACCTGGAGAATCAAGACATTTCACAGTAAAAAGTGGCTCAGAAAGCCAGTGCTGGCGACAAAACATAAAGAGAAGGTCTGAGTGGAGAAGGTCCCTTCCAGTTCAGGCGTGAAGGATATCTGGTCGGCAGCTCTGCTATCAGTATTGCCTCTCTAGACAACTTGTAATGGCCCGTCCAGGAACCTTATTGAGAAGCATTCTAGACACAGATCAAGTAATAAAGGGAAGAATTTAAAAAATGATATAATCAACAATCATATCAATCTTTGATTTACTACGATTAACCATAGAAAAGCTGAGATAGCATTTAGCTAGTTCCTGAAGGTGTTAAACTCAAGTCATAAGAAGCCACAGTCGGTAGAGAGCACAAATGATCAAACAGAATAAAACATAATTAGGTATGTTAAGTACTTGGGAACAGCAAAGCGTGACTCTTCGCATGCATTCTCCACATATCACATTAGTGTCCATTACACCAAAGTGTACCAAAAGATCGAAACAACTAAGATCGTTATAATAAATATAAAATAGCCAAAATGGTTTATTTTTCTAGTTACACTTTCATGTAGATTTTTAGGGACAAGTGAATTCTTAGAAGTTCTACTGGGTGCCATTTCAATAAAAGAGAAACTACTATCGATGAGTTGTTAGTAACTATAAACTGGATTGCTCAGGGAAAAAACAAAAACTACAACTATCAACTGGAGGAATGTTCCGAGAAATGTATGGAACAATTTGAGCAAATTATGAACCAAAAGCAGTAATCAATCAGGGCAGACCTGTAATAAGTACACAAAGATACATCTTCATAGAAAAGGTCTGAAGACTTCCATGTATATCCTACATTTGCCAAGAACCGCATCTCCATATATTTTTGACCCGATAGAGTAGGATGCTTTTTATTGAGTATTGGGTACAGCTTGGCCTTTATCTCTTCCACATCTGATAATAGGTATGCAGGCAAATTTGAAATTTTGGAATACAAAAGTAAAGCTTCATTTCAGAAGAAGCCTTGCCAACTGTCCTGGAATGGAGCAAACAAGCTTCTCAATTTGTGCTGTCAAGTCGCATATAGAAACATAGATCCCATGTAAAATAGATCAAATCAGGTTATCCAGTTTTGTGAACCTTGAGATCAAAAATTTGAGATGAATCAGTAGCACCAAGTTTTTGAGCAATTACATCCATGTAATATTGGTTATTGCTAAGATTAAGGCTCAATGGTTCTGGATGCTTCTCTCAGTTATACAAGGAATAAGTAGGGCACCTACATCCATACAATCCATTTGGCATAACTCACAGTCTCTGCTGCCAACTTGATTGTAGGACCTCGGGAGAGTATGGACCTTTTCTTGATATCCATGGCTCTCTGTTGATACTAATAAGGGAACCAGACATTTCCGCAGCCTTCATAATAAGTGATATAAACAAGAGAGGATCTGAGTCCACATCAGGATTGATGACTTTGCACAAGTTGCCAACTTTCACTTCATAGGCAGCAATCACAGAGATGGGGATCCTACCAAAACAGCCATCCAATTTTTTCAATGCCACTTTGAAGTGTCTGGTCAGGGGATGAGGTGAAGAAAGGAACTGTTGACAGACAAAACAAAAGAGAAATATGTTACAGATCTCACACCCATCAAAATCCTAATATAAGTCTTTAGCTTTTTGCATCTATTGGTTTTAAGCTATCATTTGACAAATAAATCTTTGAATGAAAGTTCTTTTTGTACAATCAAAACAGAATCCCTATTTAGGACAAGAAAAGACAGATGCCGACCTTTAATATTTATGCATATGATCTAAATAAATAAAAAATATTTAAGTTTAAATGCCATGCCAAAACCAAACCTCATCAGTAAATAACCCAGATACACGAGCAACTAATTCATCCAAAGCCTCCTGTGGCGTGAGATTATGTGTCATGGACTGGATACCAAGCTGCAAAATCAGAAGAAGATTGAAGATCAAAGAAATTTCATGTAAACTAAAAAGGATAAGGATTAAAATTGAAGATAACTCTTTATCATTAAGCCATAATAAATGTAACTTGCAAGCAGAACAAAAATCGAGATTTGCAGGCCTACAATAAAGGCTTCAATATTTTATGGAAAGAAAAGTATAAGGGCATGTTAAAAAGACAAACAAGAATCCATGCTGACATTGATGGAAAATGTCCAAGAAGCAAAGCGATGATCAGGAAGTGAAGTTAGGCAATAACTTGCCATAGCGAAGAGTTACAACTCAAAATCATCAAAAGTCCTATCACCATTAAAAAAAAAGAGCAACTATTTCACATAAGAAATTGAAGAGGATAATAACCTGAACTATTGAGGAAAATTATAAGCACAGCACACTGTTAAAAAGCCAAGCTTGCTGTCCATAGACAACCAAGCAAATCACGATATTCATTTTATTTCAATCATTATCCCTATTAGATATCCAATCACTAGTTGGAAGTTAAGCTACTCCAAGTATTTAGTATATTCTCACCCTAAGAGATCCACCTCTCCATTTTCTCAGGACATGTTCAAAACTGATATTTTAATAATAACGCCTCAAGCAAGAGGAAAGCGATGGAAACAAAATGTTAACTGGAATCATACCTTTTCTATAGCTATCTTCGCAGCAGACTGTTCTGCATCTTTCTTTCTTGTGAAAGTATCAGAAGTAACAGATAGATCAGGGAGATCCAAAGAACATCGGTACACACAACGAGCTTGCTGTGGAATGGCAAGCCCGGGCAAGCGTTATCCACAGACTGTTGCACTTCCTCAATCTTGTAGCATGCTTTAATACCATACTTCTGATGTATAAGGGCCTTAGGAGAAAGCTCTGGCCTTTTTATTGAAACAGGTTGCAAGTTTCTGTCCTTTCATTAGTGACCTTCAATCTTTTGTCTATTATCACATACTACTTATTAAATAACAATTAAATATTATAAATAATAAAATTAATCAGAAAACTCTAATCCCTCCCAGCAAGACATAAAATACAAAGGAAAAGCAATTAAAATCCAAAGAAGTCATACTCAGTATGTATCCCTCTTGTCAATAATCTCAACAACAGCAGTTTTAAACATTATATAAAACCGTTACAAACAATTCCCTACTATACTAGAATCTCATCCTAAAAGTAACAAACCCTAATTTCCAAACAACTAAGCATACTCCAGTATAATAATAACCAAATCTCAACAGTGTTACAACACATTCCAGTGATTTTTTTATTTTTTTATTTTTTAACAAGATTAATAAATCCAATAAAACGCAAACAAATTGGATGATCCAGTTTTCCGAACAATCAACAGCTAGCTCAAGAAACTAATCACATAACAACCGAAACAGCAACATATTCGTCACCATCCCATGGGAGTCACCAAAAATGGCAATAAAACCCTAGCACCACCAAGAACCAACCCATATTTCTCCAAGAGAAAACCCAACACAAACCGAGCTTTGTTTCAAATCCCTTGAAAAAAAAACGCTTCACAATAACTCGTTTTCAGTCTCGAATCATTCAAAAATGGATTTAAAAACCATCAAATCTAAAACAAGAACACAGCATTACTCACCCAAAAAAATCCATCAAAATCAACTACAAAACCATCAATCTCGCTTAGAATCTAAGGTTTAACGAGACGCAAACCTTCGATCGCACACGGAGAATCCACGACTCGATCGATCGCAATCGATCTCAGGAAAGCACGAGAGATTGAACGAGAGAGAGAGAGAGAGAGAATGGTGAAGGGGGAGGAGGGAAAGTAGCTTTGAGAGGAGGGGATATAAACGGAGGTTCTTCTCATGTACCGCCTCATCGAACGGTTAAGATTCAATCGATCAACCCCTCAGGATAGAAAGCTTTCAATAAAAGGCAGACATAGGACTTGGATTCTTGAGCTGTCTGTCAGTTGGATTGGAGTCAAACAGTCAATAGCTTCACTACTTCCAATTGGAACCAATTGATTACCCACCCTTTTATTTTTAATATTACTACCATTAAATACTAAATAAATTTTTATATATTATGTTTTCTTATCACTGACTTAGAATAAAAGTAGTCATGGTACTGCATCATTGCGTTAAAGGAGTGGTATTGGGTTGGCATACTTCCACTCATATAAGATAATATTTTGATTCACTGCTAAGGAAAATAGGCTTAAGCATTCGGGGGAATAATTTCCGCGTGATTCGAATCCTCTTTTGTAGGATGAGGACCATTATGACACAATGTACTTTAACTTGCTGTTTTGCAAATATATGAGCCTTGAGGTGTTCCTTTTGATTGTAGGGCACGTCTTTGAAATCCACTCGTTGAAGCTTTGGCATTATCTTTTCAAAAAATCCCAATAATACAGCTATTCTTCAAGATTTTCTAAAAAATAATTATTATATAATAATAAATACTCATGTATTATTAATAATTTTCTAAAAAAATAATGTTATGATTTTTTAAAATGTGTCATTCCAAATAGTTATTATAATTTTTAAAATTAAAAAAATCTAAAATTCTAAAAAAAAAAATTAAAAGTAATCTATTTTTTACAATTTTTAATATAAATAGATGTGAGTTTCTAATTAAGAATAATATAATAATAAATGGGAAAATTGCGTGTATATATCTCTCAAAATCATCCTAATTAAGTATATACCTCTGGAAAAAAATCATAATTATGGATATACGCTCAATTTTTCTATTTAATTATGTATATTTCCTAATGTTGAGATTTGTTAATTGTTGTTAGCTCAAATGCTTTGACTATAGTTAAATTTAAGCCATGGAGTAAAAAAATGTCTTTTATACCCTTTCATTTTTTTCTCTATCTTTTCTTATAACATCAATATTTTTTTAGCTATTTGTAAATTTATAATCAATTAATTTTTTAAAAAATATATATACAAAAAGTATATTGGTCTTTTTTTACGGCTACCATTTGTTAACCTACGATTGGATGTTAACTCCAGGGGTACATAGGTAATAAAACCAAAAACCTGGGATATACAATCAATTATTGTTTTTTCAGAGATATATTCCCAATTTTAATATTTTTCATAGTACACATGGAAAAAGACCATAATCAATTAGGATTTAACTTATTGTGATTTATTCTCTAAACTTAAAAAAAAAAATACAAATTGGGTAATTTCAAAATTCCCAATTTGTACCTTAGTTGTTAGAATTTTCAATGTCAGGTGCAATCATTATCCATGTAAGAAGTAGAACGATTATTAATTTTTTAATAAAAAAAGGCTCATGTTACAACCATATTTGGAAAGGTCATTAGTCAATTGATAAAAAAAAAATTATATAGAACAGAGATGGTCAGAAGGAGTTGGAGGGAATGTTGTATTAAAATAAATACACGAGATTGATTTTGTTAAACTTTTTGATTAATACACACTCCTATTGATAATGTTTTTATCACTTTTATTATCATTATTTTGTTTGATGTTCCAGTTTAGTTCTAATCCACTCTGCTAAAATTACACAGAAACTCTTCAACTTAAGTCATTGCCTTCCCAATCTGGTCCCTCATCTTCAATTCCAGAATAAACCCCCAACTTTAAAACTATAACTGAATAAATTTCGCCTACTGGGCTTAATGCTAAAAGAATGTTCTGAAGGCAGTGCCAAGATAGCCAATTCACCTCAAATTTATGGATTATTTTACATTATTTTTTAAAAAATAAGTTTTCTTCCTCCATCTCTCTCTTCCTTCTTCTCCTTCTTTCTCCATCTCCCTCTTTCCTCGCCACAAATCCCTCAATCGCATCCCTTCCCATCTTCAACGCCTCTTTTCCTCTCCTCCCACCGCCAAGATCCCTCCTCCTCCTCCCCTTCCTCCTACCCCTCCTTCAATTCCCTCACTCTCTACAGTTCTATTTAGGGTTTTAAAATCCCTAAATCTCATAGTTGTCTCAATTCTGCTCCTCGCTTCTCCGCTTATGTCACTATTCCGGCCACACGCCGCTATCCCATCGCTTCCCGGCAGAGATAAGATCGTATGCGAGCCTCCTTTGTTATCTATTTGTGTTTACTTGCTTGAATGCTTGAGTGAGTTCTCTTAGCCAAAGGAGGGTTTGATCTATGGTTTTGAGGATGTTTGTAATGGCAGAGTTGTTATTAGGTTAGGTTTTTTCTGATTTCTCATAATTCCTTGTTATTATCTCGTTGTGATTGTTGTGAAGTTTGTAGGGTTTTTTTTTTTCTTTCTGTGGATTGATGTTAATTTGAGTTCTAAATGCAATGTCAACTTGATGTGTGTCTAGACTCTCTTGGTTTTGCTTCAAGTAACAAAACAACACCCGCAACACGATTTTAAAACCTAAACCAACGGTGGAGAGTAAGGCTAGCGGAGAGGGTAGGAGGAGGGGGAGGAGGAGGGGAAGAGGTTGTGGGAGAAGAGGAAAAGGTGGTGGAGATGGGAAGGGACGCCTGTGAGGGATTCGACGGCAAGGAAGAGAGAGAGGGAGGAAGAGGGAGAAATAATAAAAAAATAATAAAAAAACTTATTTTTTAAAAAAATAATCATAAAATAATCCATAAGTTGAGATAAGTCAACATCTTCACAGCCACGTCAGCTTCTCTTTAATCGGAAACCGGTCCGAGGGACTATTAAATTACGGTTTCAAAGTTGGGGGGGTTTTGTGTTACAAATTGAAGATGAGGGACTCAAGTAGGAGAGAGAGTATAGTTGAGGGACTATCTATGTAATTTACCCTCTAATCCACTGTATCATGTCTGTACTTTTCTTATTATTATATCCGAATTTTTATTCTTTTCTATAAAAAAATAATTTCAAACCCAACCCATCACTTTATCACCAAAAAATTCACCATAAATCAAAAAATAGAACAAATTTTCAAAAACTATAATAATAATAATAATAATAATAATAATAATAATAATAATAATAATAATAAGGGATTTTTGCTTGCATGCCCTTGTTAAAGTTATAAATTGTTTATAAGCCTCTGCAAAAATGATATTTACTTGCATACCCCTACAAATCAACTTTTTTTTCCTTATATACCTATGTGGTTAATTTACCCTTTTTTGGATAAATGTGGACAAACTACTAGAACCACGTGTGTGAGAGAATGAGTTATCGACTTTCTTTGTGAAGATTGGTATATGGTTAATTTACCCTCAAATTAATGGATGATATAGGGGCAAATTATTAAAATGAGTTTGTAAATATACCCCTCTAAAAAAATTCATGAGTTATTTGAAATAGTAAATGACCATTATAGGTTTTCTTATACATCTCTATAAATATATTTAAAATTTTTTGGAATTTAGTTTTTTTTTAGTGAATCACCTTTATATTTATATAATATTTATAAACATATCGACAAAAAAGTTTGCACTATTTTCTAATAAGTCCCTGATTTCTAACATCCCTGTTATGCGGGAAAATAAATGAAAAAATGTGGTATGATCATGAGCTCAAAGATAAAAGTCCAACTGTCAAAATAACCGCCTAGTCATTTGACGGTGAAGGATGAATTCCAAAGGGCATTGAAAGCTGGCAGATAGGGGTGGCAATGAACCGAACCTGAACGAACTGAACCCAGCTCGAGTTCGGTTCGAAATTCCAATTGTTCAGCTCGAGTTCGGCTCGAGTTCGAATAAACTCAAAATTTTAAGTTCGAGTTCGGCTCGATATTATTTATAAAAGCTCGAGTTCGATTCGAAAATGCTCGAAATTGAATTTTTTTTAGAGAAAATTGCTTGCATACCCCTCCAAAACCATATATTTGCTTAAATACCCCTACAAAAATGTAATTTGCTTGCATACCCCTCTAAAACTAAATTTTTTGCTTATATACCCCATTTAGTTAATTAGTCACCGTTAGTTTTTTCAGAGTTAACTATAGTTTAAAGTTAACCATGGTTGAAAAATTACACAATTACCCTCATTTTTAATAATTTTGACTTCCAACCCTACTTTCTCATCTATAAAATAGATAATATCTATAAAAAAATTTAAAAAAATTAGAGGGGTATATAAGCAAACCCAATTTAGTAATTTGCCCCCATTCCATCCATTGATTTAACACCGTCAAGGGGCAGCTTAACCATAGGGGTATATAAGCAAAAATAGTTGATTTACGGGGGTATGCAAGCAAATAGCATTTTTACGGGGGTATTTAAATTTACAAAATTATAATAAAAAATTTAAAAATTATCATAAAAATTACAAGATTTAAATAAAAACATGATTTATGCTTACAAAGCATCAAAATAAATCATGATTTCCAGGGCTGCAACATTGCAACATCCTTCTGCTAATTAAAATTTCCAAACGTTTCTCATCAAGATTCAAAGCATATGCTGGTTTCTGTAAGGGAACAAGATCTGTAATTTGAGGTCATTAGATAACACGAGGCACACATATCAACACACATTTTAAGGTTAGAACAAGCTGGATCTGAGAAGTTATAACTGAGATAATCTTTACAGCTTCAGTTGGGTGCTAAGGATCCCAGAATGGCCATAACACATACTTTGTTCCATCTGAACAAAGTTTAGATTTTAGGTTACAAGGAATCAGACCTCCATATCTTCCTGCAAAGCGACACCATGATAAATCAGCAATATCAAAACCTGGATAAAACATAAATCAATGAAAAACTCTAAATGCAGTCATGACTAATATCACACAATTTTCAGTATTCTATCTGTACCATATTTCCTATAGTTTTGAATGATATTTGAAACAATGTTGTAGACATTAGCATACACGAAGATTGATATGTCAAGTGTCGAGCTCAGCTCCAGAACAAGATCCATCAACCTTCTGTTTAAGTATTCAGTCACTTGATTTGCAAAGTCGAAACATTTGGTGCTTGATTGTGAGCTCCGTTCTCTCATATATGGGGTACAGCCTATAGGTCCAACATTTGTGACAAGGATCTTCCTAGCATCCAAGTAATACAATCTCTATGAAAAATGCAATTAAAAAAAAAATCAAACCATGTGAATATGAAATCAGAATGAAATTGAGTTAAGGGATTTGAAAACCTGCAAAAGTAATATCTTGTTTTTCGTATAAAAGCCAGTTTTACCTTTCAGCTTTTTAAAGACCCATTTTGCCTACTCCACAGTGTTTGAGAACCTCTGCCAATCATCAGTAAATATTTCAGAGAACTCATAACATAATTGAGAAAAAAGTTAGTTAGCATCACCAAATAAAATGCAGATACAAAAACACAAATCTAACAAAAAGATGCAGTCATGTAATCCTTCAGACTTGAGAATTGAAAGGGAAAGATCATATTGAAAGGGAAACCACCTCTTCAAAAGTAATATCTTTTTTTTTTTGGCACACTAGCCATTGCTACCTTTCGCCATTGCTACCTTTCAGTTTTTCAAAGACCCATTTTGCCTACTCCAGTGTTTGAGAACCTCTGCCAAAATATTTCAAAGAACTCAGAACATAATTGAGAAAAAAGAAAGTTAACATCACCAATTA